>VXAL01017261.1:48716-81233 GCA_013399475.1 Chauna torquata
TGGCAAATAGGTCTGTTTAATAACATTGCCACATCCTCCCTGTGTGGTACTCACATAACCAGCATTTTTCAGTCATACTGGAGAAAATAGCAGCCCTGGGCATTTTTTTCACTCATGAGAAAAGCAGAACTAAGATTTAGTTGCTATGATGAAAAGTTTAGCTCTAGTTCCAAGATTCACAACATATTTCTAGAAGTATTATTGCAGTAAGCAGGTGTCATATTTCCATATGTCCTGAATCAGGTAAAGAGTGGAGCGTGCTCTCCAGGGGCAGCTACTGCATTGGCAGAATAAATATAGATCAGCCATCTGACACAAAATGCTATTGGGACTTTGAAACTCACTGGCTCTGTTACAGGTATCTTTCTTGCATCAAACTGCTGTCCTCGTGCTCAGTCCACATAAGGGTGCAGCTGGATAGTGCACTGAGAGGCAGAAAATATAACTTTCCTCCCCTCCCTCACCAGACACACGCTCGCTGCCTTTTTATTGGGCAAACACCCCCAAATCAACCACATTTCTCTTTAGATGCATTCTCTTCTGAGTGAACAAAAATCTGTGTGACAAAAATGAATATAGATAAATGTCATATTATCACTACCAGCAAAGTGGTGTCAATACTCATGAGGTGGCCGTCACAGGCAAGTATAGTAGAGCCAGGCAAATTACTGTTTAAACTTCCTGCAAATTTCTGTTTTCAAAACTCCTGATGATAAAGCAGAGCAACAGCAGAAGACTTTGCTTGTGTCAGCTTTAAAGTGATGCTAAAATTGATATTAAAATGGGCTATTATTTGACTGGCTTTCCATTTTCATATCATGACCAAGCAATGTACTTCTGAGACACAGCACAAAGCACTGACAATTGCAAGAATATTTGTTATGATGTCTGCTTAAATTAATTTCAACAAACTGCCGTATCACCAAAAGCGTGTGCATGATATCTGTGGGTTATACAAGTCACTTAGAAGCTAGCTAAGCAGCACCTATGGTAAAATGAAACGTTTAATTAATAGAAATGCTTCTCCTGATAGAAATCATCACACACAACAGAATGACATTATTGACAAACTTTAGTAGAATAAACACTAACTTCTAGTACCAGCTACAAAGACAGCTTAGACTCAACAAAAGAAATGCTACAGGTCAAAGTACAAATTAGTTGAGTAAGGTAAGCAGAGTTTTATCAGCTATTGTTAATCAAGCCCTAAGCAGTGTTGAGTTCTTGCTTGCTGTCTGATCTCCTCTGTGCCCAGTGCCCACAGGATAGTTATTATAGATAGCAATGCCTTATTTGCAGGGTAGAATCCCACTTCTCTTGGTGATGTAGAAACAAGATATTCCGTAAGTATAAAATTTTTAGTGTGTTACAGCCTTTATGATAAGAGACTGTTCTTTAAGTTAATCCACGTCCATGGCCTTGGATCTGGAGATCCCTCTTCAATCCCTTCTGCATTAGCCAAGATGGCAGCTGCCACTTTTAAGCTGATAAGCCTGATTAATATCAGTTCAGAAAATTCAATTTTTTTTTCCACACATAATTCTGTATTAATCTAGACGTTTATATCCATTTAATATCAGCTGACGTAACACAATTTCTTATTTAACACTAATTGAAAACTACTGGTTTCTTATTCCAAAGATCATGTGATGTCACTTATAGCTTTTTATATAGCTATTTTCAAATAATATCATTATTAAATTGTATGTTGTCTGCTTACTTGCAAAACTTTTATACCCAAGTATGAGATGTGAGCAGAATGGAACAGTCTGGGAATTTCTCTTAAAGGTTTTGACATTATTTTTTTTTGTTTTACATTATATATTCGTAAAGCTTCTCATTGAAACAAATGAATAAAAGTATAAGAAACTACTCTTCACAAGCAGTGTTGAACTTAGTCCCTCTATTTATTAATTTACTAAATTTGGGTTTGTTCAGCTTGTCTTCAGGCTTGGTTTCTTCAGATGCTACCAAAGAAAGTGCACATCCCTGCTGCTATGCCATTTGCTCTTATTCTAATGTAAAAGATAAAATCCCACAATGGCTACAAATGTCATTGTTTATATATCAAGGAACCGACAAGAGGTAGAAGCATACTTCATTAAACTTCTGGGTGGAAGATACTCTTACTATTTTTTTGATGGAGTATTTACATGGGCCTAACACAGTCATTGCTTGTGGCAAGTAGAATTCTTTGGGGCTGAACATATCATTTGACCATTCTTGTCAGTCTGGGTTCCTGTCCTACGGTTTTCACCAGCATACTATCTTCCAGCCATAACATGTCCTGCATGGAACACCACAGAAAGTTACTGATGAAAGGTTCAATACAACAATCCTTAAAACGGAAGATAAAGTCCTGCAGAAAGGGTGCTAAGGACCACCCTAATGGATCAAGAATCAAAGGAATGTGGAAACTGAATCAGTAAACAAGCAAAGACAGTTACAGAATTCATTTGTAACTTACAGAATCATGTAACAACTGACATTGAGAGGAACCTCAGGAGGTCGTCTGGTCTGACTCCATGTTCAAAGCAGAGATAACTCTGATATTGGATCAGGTTGTTCAGAGGGCTTGGCCTCAGCAGCAGGCTGAGAGAATTCTTGAGACAGGGGAAGGAACGGAGGTGCAATTTGATGGTTCTGAGTCCTCAGAACATGGGGGGTGGTTTCAAAGGATATGACCTAATGATAGGCAGGACTTCAAGAATTCAGTGGTCCATCTTAGGAAGACTTTAAATTCTGGTGACCATCATAACTTTTTAGAAATAAGAACATGAATAAGCAGGCAAAGATCTGCATTTATAGGTTGTGAATGTCACTCTGGTCTGGTCTGCCTTTTGTCCCATCAAATGCATTTCAACTGAAAGGCAATTTCTTGCAAGCACTTCTAGCTGGGGCACAAGTATCATAGGAACAGCAAATGTTTTAAAATTTCTTTGATACAGACTAATTTTAGTGTATGAACAAAGACTCCATATTATTCTTTACATGGTGTAAACATGAGCCAGAAGTACACTTAGGTACAGAATAGAAGAGATTGGGATTTTGCCTGTGACACAGCCTGGACAACATTCTCTTGCATGGTCACAATATAAAAAATTGAAGACCACCTCTGTTTGAATGAACAGCTACATATATGCTTACCATCATTTGACCTACAGTCTTCCAAGTACTTACAAAAGGCAAAGGAGGACGGTTTAGTCAGAGTCAAGATTTGCGTGAAATGATTAAATACGAGTCTCCAGTGGCTCCTTTGAAAGGGAATTTGATGTCTGTTTTCTAGAATCAATAACTTAGACTGAGGTAGAAGCATAGAATAATTACATGTGTAGGGTCTCCAGAGGAACACATAGCAATATAGGCAATCAAATCAAAATGGCACTACATATAGAGGGGTCAGGTTATACTTGGGAATGGTACTACTTTTTGTGNTAACAAAAGGTGTTGGCTTTGCTTCCACATCTGTTTTTTCACACAATGGAATCTGCACCACTCAAGATCTACAAATGCTCCATTGTGCCCTGCTTGCATGGTTCAGTTACACCTCAGAAATTAATCCNGTTCTAGATCTCCCAGTTTTCTGAGGTCTTCACCTGAATCTAAACTTCATAGCTGGGAGAAATTAACTCGTTTCTTAGAGAACACAGCAGAACTATATTACTATACTACTTTATCTCTGCTCTCCTTGTTGGGTTTTCTGCATCCTTCCTCCTGGAAAGATACTTTGCTTTATATACTTATACTTTGCTTTGCTATCCTTTTTGGTTCCCTCAATGACTACCAAAAAGTCTCTTTGTCCTTATCCTGCCTAAAGTCTCTTTTGCTTCATTTCAAACCTAGTTCCACCAGGAACATTGTGGCAACTCCCTCCCTTCTCAAGATAGCAAGGAATTCTCTGACTTCTGAGCCTTGGAGGAGAATTGGGATCTTGAAGCAGGAGAGACAGAAATGTTTGCACAGCATGGTGGAAGAAATTCCCAGTTTCAACACTTTCAACTTTCAGAAGCATGTTGCTTTTCACATTACTTCCTCTACTCACTTCCAAGTGAATCTTGAAGAAAGCATTCAGTTCCCAAATATGAAACACCATAGATAGGTGATAAAGATTGCATGCATGAAAGCATGTGCACCAGTGTATGTATAACGGTAAATATAGAAACACCACTGCATACATGTGAGAAAACATTGGAGCAGGAGGTGGCCTTGGGGGAACTGTTATTTTAATTTCACTGGATGACAGACCATGAACAATTGCTGGGGGAAGCTGAACAAGAAAAACTGAGCATTTATGTAAGGCAAAAAAAAGTGTTTTTTTAATTTATTTTTTTATTTTTTAAAATCTACTTGGATATAAGCCCTGCTACACAATCTAGAAAAATGAAGAATAAGAAGCATAAAACAGGATTTTATCGAGAGAGATGTTTAGGGCTCCTTTGCTGAAATACTTAGAATCACCTTGTATCTCTAAGGATTTGAACTCTCCAAGACATTTATTGGATGAGATGAGAAAGGAAATCTCTGAGAGAGGGATGGTGCTGATTTGAAAAGATCATCCACTTGTGTATGTGCCATTACTTCTTTATTCAAGTGACCATTAAGTTTTTGTTACTGTTATATTATTATAACACCTATCTAGCGCTCTCCCTCTTTCTAATAAGGAGGACTTTACTATTCTTAGTTTTACTAACAAGATGGTTTGTTTACTTGCTTGTTCAGTACAGTGAATCTAGATCCTTATAAGGGAAGCAAGCACATTCAGCAGAAGAGAAACCTATTTTTCTAGTTTGGGTTAGAAAATCTCTAAAGCCATCTTCTAAAGCATCTTAAAATGGATCACCTCTGCAGTTCTTCACATACTAACAAAAGGTGTTGGCTTTGCTTCCACATCTGTTTTTTCACACAATGGAATCTGCACCACTCAAGATCTACAAATGCTCCATTGTGCCCTGCTTGCATGGTTCAGTTACACCTCAGAAATTANACAAATGCTCCATTGTGCCCTGCTTGCATGGTTCAGTCACACCTCAGAAATTAAGTCCTCAATTTTGCTTCTGTCTACTAAAATCCTGAACTGAATAGAAATTCAGTACAAAGAGAATCAAGTTTGTACTCACCTTTGAAAATTTTCAGTGCAGATAATTTGCTAGCTCTTTGAAAGAAAGATAGTCAAATGAAAAACAATAACTACACCAGCACTGAAACTTTGATCAAATTTCCAATCAAACAATTTCCCATATATATACTGCCAGGAATTTATACCATAACCTGTCTTAAACCCCAGTCTCTACATAACTTTTTTTTTTCTTTTTCTTTTTCTTCTTTTTTTTCTTTTTTTTCAACATAAGCAATTGGGTTTTCACTCAAAAAACTGCCATTAGGGAACAGCAGTCAGGTGACATACTACACACCTGAGATACAAATGGCATTTCATAGATTATTATCTTTAAAAGAGAGTCTGTTTTGAAGCAAAGAACTGAAACAGTCTCTTAATGGTTTAGTAATGAGAAATTCTGACAGACACCAAAAGGAGGAGATGTACCTTTTATAACAAATTTTATATTCAGGAGTGTCTTAAAATATGACTTGCACCTCCTGTAGGTTGAATTGAAAAAATGCTTGTGGTTTTGAGATGGGATTCTTTTAAACAATATACAGGAAAAAAAAGATAAACCAGTCAAAATAACTCAATTCGACACTCACTGGGTTACCTCAGCCGTAAGTCTCTACTTTCACATCTCGAATGACTAACATAAGTATCAAAACATTTTTCTCAGCTTTATCTTGCACTTCAGATATCATCAAATGTTTGTATCTAAGTTGAATATTTCTGTGAAAAGCCTTGATTTTGGTGAACATTTCCTCAAAAAGATTTCAGTGAAAAATTCCTTACTAGCTCTACATTAATCCTTCAGCCATGAATCACATGACAGAATTATTTCAGTAAAAATACCACTATTGATATAATATTGTGATAATATATCTCTGAATATATTTATATAAGAATAATGGCTTTTCAGAGACAAAAGGTAATTCTTGCCACCTGATTTTCTTTCTGAAACAATGAAATAATGTAATGAACTTCCCAAACAGTATTCTGTGTATTTGATAGACACCACAGTGGAAACTAAAGAACAATCCAGATACCTTCCTTTTGACTGAGATTTCTATTAGTTGTCTGAACCACTGGCTAGAGTTTTACAGGATTTAGACTTGGAAGGAATCTTAATTCCTTCAGAGGCCACTAATCACTTTCTGTTATTTAATTAAAGTCTGCAATAAATATCAGTTTTAACCAAGTGGGCTCTTTGCCAAGAAAACACCAAATGAGATCATGTGAGACATGGTCCATTGCATAATTCTCTTGCTTAAAAGGAGGTTATTACAGCATGTTAGTAGTATCGTTCGAGGAAAAAATAAAATGCAAAGGCAATTCATCAAACAGTTCTTTCTTTCCTCTCTTAGTTTATTTTTAATTTGGTCCCCTGCCAAATGAAAACTTCATGATTACAGAGTAATATACCATTCAGTATGGGTGAGCATTCAGAAAGCAATGAATGCTTAAGGAAACAGCAAGAGTTTTATGAATTTAATCCTGAAATACCTACCATCTGCAAATACCTAAAAATACTGAATTATAATAATTTTGCACTGTTGACCTGACAGGACCTTTTATCAATCCTTACCCCTCTCCTCTGTACAAATATCACCTTTTTACTATAGTCTTTGCAGTTTTAATTTTACAGCCTGTTAATAATTATATTTGGTTTTACATTAGGGACTTCTTTTCTCAGAAAAATTCCCATTAGTCACAAAGTAATTTTCTGTCAGATCATGTATTGATGACACATACTCAACATACTCAACAATGATTCTCCTTTTTTTTTTTTTTTAATGTTTCAGTCATTTAGAAACAGGTCTAAGGCCCAGCTTTCATTCTGATGAAGAAGAATGATTAAACCTAGAAATATTAACCACAGAAATGCACAGCTGACAGTTATGTTGAAATGACCAGTAATTCATTACACTGAATGTCCTGTATCGACTTCAAGCCTCTCTCTGTTTATTCATACTTTTTCCTAAAAATGCCACTAAAAATGTTCAGAAATAGGAATGACTTACTAAACTCAAACCTGTCAGACTAAGGCTTTGGTCTTTGACCTGTCTTTGACTAAGGTATGGTACCTATAAATGAGTACTCCCAACATATCAATCCAAGAAACTCAGTGCCTGCACTACATTTATACAAGTCATGCAGTAAGAACTTTGCAAAATGCATTGAAAGAAAAATGGATTGAAAACAACTCTCTATGGTAGCTCAAGACAAATTTTGCCAAAAACTGATTCAAATAGCTATTGCTAAAACACAAAAGTTTGCTAAGCTGGAAAGAGTAAAAGTCTTCTCTATATATAACAGAGCAAGACTTAAATTTTTTTACATAATATGATGCAATTTTGAAACATTTGCAGATTCATTTTGCATACAATAATTGCCATTTATAGAAAAAAAGTCTTTATACAAAGAAGATCATAATTAAATAATTTCCAGCAATCAGAATTTGCTTGGTACCAGCACAACTCTGTAGCAGAGAAGCAGCCTGCAGGAGGACCACTCTCAACTGCAGGGTTGCTCTCAGCTGCAGAATGCAATATTCCACCACTGAACCATACCAGCGGCTGCTCGGCTGAGAATCGCAGGAGATTCTCCATGCTGTTTGCTTTCCAGCTGAGGATTTCACTCTCCACAATCATTACAGCCTGATTTGGGAATTTTGCATCATGTTTACAATGCAGCTACTGTTATTACGTATTATTTTTATTTATTATTTATGTTTCAGATTATTAAATTGGTCCCTCTTCATATATTGACCTAGCTGAATGAATAACTATAACTACAGAAAATTTTGATGGAAAGATACAGCTTCACAGATTGTGTTGTCACCTCCTTCCAGGAGCCTTTCACAGTATAAAACCACAAAACAAATCATCCACATCAATCAAATTCATGGCTGCAAATTATCCATTTGAAGTGACAGAACTAAATGAATGTTTTGTCAAAAGTGTTCCTGATTTATTACTACTCTGATTTACTTCCCAAATGTTCCTCTGGGACAAGCAGAGATTATGTGAGGTATCCGTCAGGAAAGATTTTGGCCATTTTGTTTTTGAAGGAAGCAACAATAAAACATTTTTGTTATGGAAGAAAGATGAAAGGAGCAGATTAAAGCCTAGTGTGACAGCTGCACAGAGCCCTCCTCTGAATCCCTGCCTCAGCAACACCACCTCCACTTCCTTGGTCAGAAGCACTCCTATGACCTGCGCAAAGAGGACGTCTTTCTCTTATGCCAGAACAGCTGGAGAATGGGAGCTTTCAGCACTGTTCCACCCCACAAGCTGGTCATTTTAGTCCATCACATCCAAGCATCAGAGACATAGTAACAGACCACCAAAATGGCACATTTAATCCTTTCCACAGAGGATATCTAACAGACAACACCCATATTTCATATTCAGTTACACTACTGGAGACGTTATAATAGATAAGACTTTAACCTAATAGGCAGTTTTTCAGTTTAACTTAAAAACTAGATTTGTCAGTTTCAATATTTTTAAATGTAAAAGGAGCAAAAATTAAAATGAAATAAATCAGACAAGCAGTGTTTTGAAAAACAATGTACTAAAAAACATTTTCCTTAGTGCTACCTTATAAATCATGAAGCAGCTAAAAGAACTAAGGTTTGCTCAATTTTTTTTTTTCAGAAATCTTTCAAGTTTTTTGGTTTATCTTTCAGCTCCAACTCTGCTTACTTGCATATGCATGTAGCGGCATATTTTTCCATCACAGTAACGCACATTGATAACTTTGGCCCTTGCAGATGTTTTTATGTTGTACGTGGCAATGTTAATCCTCCTCAAATATGATTTTGGGTATGGAATTTCCTCTGTTCTAAAGGTGGGGACAATCATCTCCATGTTCAACAACTAATTTAGCCGCAGCCAAATACTTGCCCACACAAAGATAATCAATGACACAAATGACCATGCTTCACTCCATTCTCATCTCGCTATATGGTCACAACAGTGCCTTACCTCTTCTTTTTCACACTTTCACTCAATTTGGAAAAACGTATAGTACTCCTAGATTTCTAAATATTTGATACATTTCTTCTACTAACAATGCTAAATCATTAAAACCAGACACAACTATTTTTCATCATTTGTTAAGAATTCACCAGATTATGTCATAGTCACCAAACTATACAAAAAGGTATAGTTTGAATTGCTTTATTATTAATTGGATTTCTTTTTTTAAAAAGTGGTAATTTTTAACAGAGTGGTAAAACAAACTTCCTCTTTATATTTAAAATGACAGAATCATAGAATGGCTTGGGTTGGAAGGGACCTTACAGATCATCTCGTTCCAATCCCCCTGCCATGGGCAGGGATGCTACCTGAGGGTACACTCGATCCCATTGTCTATGTTATTGATAAAGATATTAAACAGCACCTGTCCCAAGATGGACCCCTGAGGGACACCAGTCGTTATTGGCCTCCATCTGGACATAGAGCAGTTGACTGCAACTCTCTGGGTGCATCTATCCAGCCAATTCCTTATCCACCAAACAGTCCTCCCTTCAAATCCATATCTCGCCAATTTAGAGATAAGGATGTCGTGCAGGACTGTGTCAAAGGCGTTATGAAAGTCCAGATAGATGACATCAGTCAGTCTTCCCTTATCGACTGAAGCAGTCACTCCATCATAGAAGGCCACCAGATTGGTTAGACATGATTTGCCCTTGGTGAAGCCATGCTGGCTGTCTTGGATCACCTCCTTGTCTTGCATGTGCCTTAACATTGCTTGCAGGAGGATCTGTTCCATGATCTTCCCAGGCACAGAAGTGAGGCTCACCAGTCTGTAGTTCCCCGGGTCCTCCTTTCTACCCATTTTTATGGGAATAATGGTTCACTTTTTCCGGTCACCAGGGACTTCACCTGATTGCCATGGCTTTTCAAATATGATGGCGAGTGGCTTGGCAACTGCATCAGCCAGTTCTCTCAGGACCCTGGCATGCATGTCACCAGGCCCCATAGACTTGTACCTGTTCAGTTTCAGCAGGTGGTCTCGAACCTGCTCTTTGCTTACAGCAGGAGGGACTTTGCTCCCCCAGCCCTTGCCTAGAGGTTCAGGGACTCGAGAGATGAGGGAAGCCTGACTGCCAGTGAAGACTGAGGCAAAGAAGTTGTTGAGTACCTCAGCCTTCTCCATGTCTGCTGTTACCAGTTCTCCCTTCTCATTTATCAGAGGGGGTACACTCTCCTTGGCCTTTCTTTTCTGACCAATGTAGCAATGGAATCCCTTCTGATTATTCTTTATATCCCTTGCCAAGTTCAATACCATGTTTAGGTTCCTTTTTAACTTTTCACAGTACTATTTGCAATTTGTTTTTTTAATTCTTTGGAACTTATTTTTGTTTCCTTCTAGTTAGAAATTTAGAAGTTAAAAATATTATTCTTTTAGTTAGAATATTTCAGTTTATAAAGAGAAATCATAGCACCTGCAACTTCTTTGCTCTTTGGTAAATAAATACTTAATGCAAACCCCTTTAAATTACATAAGTGAACTTAGTTCTAACAAAATGTGTCACACTTATTCCCAGAGAACAACTGCCTGATTAAAAGGCTGCTAAGGTCAGCAGAAAGTGTCTCACAAACTACAAAGAGGTATGTATTCAGACTTCTCTCCTTTGTACATGGAATAGTATAGACAGCAACTTTACAAATATTCTTACTAAATGGTAGAACACCTGCCAATCTGCCTGCAGCTTTGCCTGAAAGTATCGTTTCCAGCATGGGAACCAGGTCATCCACCTTTTTGATTTTCTCAGTCAGTGTCAGTCTGTGCTGAACTTTAGGGTACATTTTCAATATTAAAGGAGAGACACATGGACTGCTTTTTGGACCTGGAGCCAAATGGCATAGACAGAGCAGGGTGAATTTCCACTGCAGCATACAGACTGCATCTGCACTACATGCCATTGGGTTCTTGGTTTCCCTGTTGTTGTGCGCGCTACCCTGTGGTCATAAGACACAATTCTGCATGTGTATTTGAGCCCATAGCATCAGAAATACTGTGAGGGTTATGTTATAGTCCACAAACAGTAGATAAATTAAAAGAGGCTGAAGGTCAGCGTTATCTGCCTCAGATGGTTCACATAAGCACGCAAGTATGGGCAGGGCAGTGTTGGAGGACAGTGTTTGCCACAGCTTGGGCACATGTGTTCATCCTGTCTTTTAGGGATAGTTCCTGAAGTGAACTATTTCCAAACCATGCTCCACTACTGTCTTGGAGAAAGCAGTCCAAAACAGGGCCGAAGAGGAAGGTAGCAGTTATGAAGTATAGCTGACCAGAGCTCTAAATCTAGGTATTGCCTCCCTGGTCTTTTTTTTACTGAGCAGTATTGACAGACCCAGGGTAGCTAGGTAACGTTACAATATACTACCACCTTTCATCAATTTGAGCTGTGGCAATTTCAGCCAACTCACTCTTCTCTTCCTTTAGAGCTGGAAAGAAGAGAGTCCAAAACAGCATTTTTTTTTCTTAACATACAAATTGCATTGACTTAAATGCAAAACATAATTTTGTTTATTTAAATGTACCATTTGCCTACTTAGTCTGTATATACTGAAGGTCAAAAATGACATCTAAAGAGTTATGTTACTTCTTTTTGCTTCTTCACAATGAAATCTTTTTGTTTCCTTTGACGCCATCTTTTTCTAAAACTAGAGTCAGAAAATTGAAAGTCTTTAAATTAGGAAACAAAATAATCTGTCTGTTTTTCAAGGCAATAATCCAAGTCCCACATGGCTAATAATGAAACAGCACAGTAGACCGTTGAATCATCTCACAAAAATAATGGTCTAAAGGTATTATATACTATACACATATGTAACTACAGCAAAAGACCTCCAAATTATTGGCGTTTCATAAGTAAGCATTACAAGTTGGGAACAAAAATCCCTAGATGTGAATCCACTCTAAGTTTTAGGTTGTCTACACGATGATCACATCAAGTACTCTTAATTCAGATGAAACTTAAAATCATTATTTGGATGAATGACACCTTACCTCAGAATGCTGTAGGATAAAGCAACTCCAGACTTGAACTCAAATCCTAATGCAGAGTAGCAAAACAACTCATTAAACATATGCTGGGACTGGCTACTCACAGGTTTAAAGTTACATATGTGATTAAGTGTTCTTCTGATTCTAATTGGTAAGGAGAACCAAATTAATGCAAAACAAAATTGATGACTTTTGTATTTACATTAATGCCATTTTAATGGTTCCGGCTTTTCAGCCTGCTCTACACAGCTATTTAGGAAGTTCATTAATAATTAGCAGACTTGACAACCTCTGACTGTGGGAGAGAGACACCATAATGTGGGAAGAGAAAGAGCTGGAGGATGGCTGCCTGTTTAGCGTTCACATAATTAAGGGTGTTGGACAGATGAGCATCTGCTTGATTTATTTCTTCTTTTGAAGTCTTCAAGTAAAATATAGTTAATGTAGACAAGTTTTGACAGCAGAAAAATACATTTCCGTTCAGAAAATATGAAGCAATAATCATAGAACTCTGAAGTTTGAACCCTGGAGTGCTGAATAAATCTAAGTGGTAACAATTTTGGAAAACACAGTACTAAGGGAAAAACCTCCCAATGGTAGAGAATTTAACTGATGTCTTTTTAAACTTTAATACATTGCTTATGTGGGTTGTTTTTTTTTTTTTTTTCTTCCTACAGCTATTTTTGTATAGAAAAAGAGAGAAAAATAAAGTATGATGTTCTAGCCTTGAAATCAATAGTCTAATTTACATTGTTTTCAGTGTGCTGGATTTCACCAAGAGTTAACTCATTCTCATCTATGAGAAGAGTCATGGTAAAGATAGAAGAGTACTCCCTTTTCTCTTGGTTGTCAGACAAAACGTAGTTGAAAAATGTTATAAACTAGAAAAATTCTATAAAGTTTTGGTGACTTAAAGCTCTGAGAGAACTCCAAGAGGACAAGTTACAAAAGTACATTTCGCCTTCAATAAGGGTTTCACTTAACTTTTTCTTTTCTTGAGCTAAGCATATAACATGCTTGTGCTTTGCCAAAATTTACAAATACTCATACTCTTCCCCAACAATGAAACCTGTTCCTACCACCACCTTCAAGCAGCTGCCACCAATCTTAGAGGACACTACACTTCTCCCCATTACTCAATCCTCCTGTGAAAGGCAACCATCTGTGAGACATATTCCTAGCCACCTGCTGCCCCAGCCAGCTGTTTCAATTGTAGGTTGCAGCTGCCACTTACCAAAGTAGCTAAAAGCAAAAAATGCTCCAAGCAAGTGGGAAACCCATTGGCAGGTTGCCAGAGATAGAGGGGGGTAGATTAAAACTTGAGGACAAAAGCTGACAAAAACTGTCTGTGAAACACAGTAGCAAGGAGATAAACAGAGACTTTCAGTGGGCAGAACAGCTCAAAGGGTCTCAGCAGGTTTCTCTACCCTTAAGCAACTCTTCTGCTTTGCTAGAACTAGCTTAAAGCTTTGCTTCTCAATACAGCTCCAGGAACAGGAATACTTGCTTGAGCCTTCTCCCCTCCTAGAAATTCAGCTAGGAAAAGACTAGAATCAGAGTGAATTTCTAGAAGGTAGCTGGCCAGGGTAAATGTTCCCCATACCTCGTGTACCCAAGGAACTTATCGTGCGATAAGACTAAAATGGGATTTAAGTGGCACACAGGTCCTGTGCTGGCACTGTATGTGTGTGCAATTTTTAGTCTCCTTGTGAAGGAAAGTGTATTCAAAAGAATCAGTGAAAAGCCGAAACACTGACAGATGCAGGTGGCCTAAATTTCTGAAGAATGTAGAGAAGGGAACAGTCACTCACAATAAGACGAAAAAAAATCAGGGTGAAAGACCAAATTACCTGTTCAATCTAAATAGCAAAATTAACGGGGCAAATCCACAGCAGATACAAGCAAAGAATAGACTTGCTTTCACTGAAGCTATCTTGAGCTATCTTGATTTACAACAGCTAAAGACATCCCAAGAATCTTAAAATGAATATTCTATCTATTCTATCCACCTTTGCCAGTTACTGTCCTTTTTTTTTTTTTTAATAAAATGTTCAGATAAACTTATCACTGCTTGATGGCAAGGGCTTCAACAATTTACTATCCAACATTAATATTAAAAAGGTGATGAGCTGGTACATCATTATAGGGTAACGGCTTATCTCTGGCATGCAGGGAAATTGAGTCAATTTTAAGTAACTGACCTATTATTAAAAATTATGTTTGTCATTAAAATAAGTTAGTGTTGCCAGTCACCACCAGTTCCGGTAACTAGTGCCTAGATTTACAACAGTGTTGTAAAACATGGAAGTTTAACTCGGCTGATGTTTCCCCTGTGGTTGCAAAAACACATCACTAATTTTCTGAATTACATTAGAGTCTTCTGTTCCAAATTCCATTTTGGGTAGGTACACTGTGCTCAATGTTGAATTATTTAATTATATAATTGTGGGCTGTTAATATCATTTATTACAATTAAAATGGATATAATCTTGTTTCTAATGTTTGTTTTTACCAGTCCTTGCTTCTAAGACTGTATTTGATTGCTAATCTGGTAATGAAACAGAATGAAATGCTTCAGAGAATAAAATGCTATCTAACTGCATTTCTTAAAAGTTATGGGAGTACGCATGCACACATATGTTGCCCATATTATTAAATCACTGAGCTTCTTTTTAAAATCTCTTTAGAGATAACTGGAAGAAAATCTCTGTTTTCTTTTATAAAGACTGAAATTCGATTTGCAAAGTAAAGGAAAGCCTTTATTAGTACAAACTATGAAATTACTGTTAAATTTTCTAAATAGAATTTATTACTTGGGAAACTGGCTTTTAAAATTCTGGAACAGAAATATTAATAATTATGTAGACTTAAATGTTAGGTAGAAAACTGTTTACTACTGGAGAACATGGTGGAGCAGAGTAGCCAAGGAAGAAAAGTATATAGTGTGATGAATACAAGAGGCAAAATTTTAAAAGGTGTGTGCCATATTAAAGTTCTTCAGTTTAGATTGAAACGTTTGAACAAAAAGCCTAAATAAAAGAGGTACTTCTGCTCATTCCACTAAATTGAATGGGACTACCAGATACTTTCACAATTACTTTGTGCAGATAAATGTACATATTAAACATCTAAGTTTAGTCAGACTTTTTAAAAATTATCAATTTTTGAAATTGCTTGTAGCCAGCCAAGCAAGTATGTCATGTGAAGCAATCTCACTATGCAGAACTAATGACTACTCAGTTTATTTTGTGTGCACTTAGTTATACCACTATACTTCCAAGGATGACTACTTTTAAAGGTGGCTACTGTTATTTCTGTCTACTGTATTTGCTCATGTTGCCCCACTCACCCAGGTTTTGCCATATTCTAGAGACAAAGACATTAGGTGAACTTGTTCTCAAAAACATATAATCTGTTGCTATCTGTTGACAACTTGTTCCAGGAACACAGCTACTACATGGGCAAACACAGCATATGACTGTGGTCCTGCAGATTCCTGTCCAGGCTGGGCTCTCAGTATACGCTTGTTAATAATAAATCCCATCCCCAAATGCCCCCCCACCCCTCCAAAAAAAAAAGAAAGAAGCAAATTTTTGCTAGGACTGTGTGCCAGATAAGGTACTGAAAATCCAGAAGATATTATTCTAAGTAAATATTCAGACTGAGGCAGAGTTTGAAAGAGAACTCAAATATCCATAGCTCATCCATTATCATAGTGTTTTCCTGTGATATTTTCTGCCCTGGCAGCAAACTGTTAAGATTACCAAGCTGACAGGGAAATATAGTGGATGCTAACTATCAGTTGGCAATGTACTTTTAAGTTAACTTTCCAAGATCATAATGCTGACAAAAGTACATCTGTCTTGTGACTCAGTAAGACAGTGTTGAAAGACAGTTCTGAAGAATAACTATTAGAGAAACTGTATTTTTATATTATAAAGAAAAAAAAACAAAATGTAAATCTTTGACTATTTATATACATGGATGTGTGTGTGTATTATATATATATTTACATATACATACAAACACAAGCTGATTTTAAGATTTAATCAAAAGCTGTCCCTCTAGGGAATTACAGTTCACATTTCAGGTAGAAGATACTTTCTTTACACTTGTTTATTTGGAGATAAATAGCAAATCACTATTTCTACAGTTTGGAAGTATTATTTATGGGAAGTGTCCACAATCTTGTACAACTCCAAGATATGTGTAACTAGAAAGACATTTAGTAAATCAGTAGTTTCCATCTGCAACTGAGGCACAAGAGGATAATCAAAATATCCAATCCATACACAGTAGCTGATGATATCTCCAATTGCTAATGCACACAGGGAGAAAAAGTACTTGAAAAATAACCCATGGTTGGATGACATGAACAGGGCTACTATCCACTGCAAGGCAGAGAATACAGTGAACGTTGAGAAATATTCTATTAGATGTAGGTATGTATATCTAATGTTATATATTAAGCTATATATAAAATGTATGTATTTTGCCACATTAAACTATACTGTGCCAGATATGGATATCTATTACTCAAGATGCAATATCTGCTATATATTACCTAAGACTACATGATCAGACAACTCAAATAAAATCTGGGAAAAAAAATGGGGATCTACACAGGTCTACATTGCAAAGAGGAAGAAAGTTATAGATACTTAATCATTTTTCTTCTGACATCAAAGGAGTTAAAGAAAACACAGGCAAATTGTTGATGTTCCACTGTCCATTCAACTCTAGAAAACATTTCTAATTGTACAGAAGAACTACCATCCCTTTCAGCACACTTAAGGACTCCAGACGGAACATTTTATATTCAGCTTGATTAAGTTTAACATAAGACAGTAGAAGTCTCAGTCATATTTCAGGCACTGTCAGAAAAATGGCCTGCTAAATGTGGTTCCTCTTTATCTGACAGACACGCTCATTAGGCATATTATTATTATCTTACTTATTTCAGTGAAACAAACACACTCAAAATTCTGCTTCATCCCCACTAACACTTCCAGAGATTATGCAGGTACAAAAATATGATCTATGCTCTTTACAACCTTACACTTCTCCAACAAAACGATTATATTTCAATCTGTTGTCTTTGCTTTGCAGGGAGGAAAGCTTTTGCTTTCACACATCTGAACCAGTTGAACTACAAATGAAAGCTCATTTCATCCATCATTATTAAACATGCAAAGAAAACCAGCTTGATTTTCAGATCACAGAGCAGTACAGATGACAGACAGCCACATTCCTATTCAGACAGCCTTGAAGTAACAGCATAGCAAACAGAGTAATCACTGCATGGAAATAACACAATTACAGAGGTCCTTGTATTGTACAGATAGATGGTGAATGGCAATTACTGTCAAGAACGGTTACATCTCCATGATCACTAAAAGGAAGTATTTGGAACACTACTATCACAAGTTAGACTGATATGCAAATGGAATAAGAGATTGACTTGGACACATACGAGAAGTCTGAAATCTTCAGAAGAGGTCAGAGAAATCACAAAAGCAGGACCTTTTATCAGTAAGCCAATGCTGCTTGGATATCTCGCAAATTTTGAGGCAGACTGCTTTTGGTTCAAACCAGACACTGCAGAAAAATACAAATGGTATCTTACCTAAGTGAATAGACCCTCCTTTTTTTTTTTTTTTCCCTGTAAGGGCAGGATGAAGGCTGAGAGCTGAGATAAGTAGGTCTTTTATACAATTTACTGATACCCAGTATTGAAAGGAGAACAATTAGGGAGCAAAAAATAGTTTTTCTGTTGGTTTTTAAACAAAAACAGAGTTTGTCACTGATGAAGTCATGGATAACATTCACTGTGATGGAAATTGGCTATGGTAGAAATAGAAAATAATCTTACCAGTAAAGTTGATGGGCTACTTGGATGCTCTGAAGAGAGCGATTCAGCAGGAGTTTCACTAGAGGGCTTTCAAGACTCCACTCAAACTTGAGCACCTTAACAGACAATAACAAGAATCACTTTCATGTTGATTTTGTTGTCTTTCCTTTATAATAAAATTAATCTGAAAAGACATTATCTCCAGTTGTTAGTTTAAGAGAAGCAATCCAACTTATGGAGAATGCCCTAGAAACAGAATGAGCAAAGAAACTTCAGGACACAAACATCTACCATCATCTGTAAGATTGGCAGATATCATTCTGATTCTGGACATGTTAAAATACATGCAAATATGCAGCCTACATTTAAATTTTTTACCTGAGTAGCTGGTTTGGAAAATAAATTCCATCCAAAAACTTATTTGTGAAACAGGAGCTGTGAAAGGTGAAATGTCCCATAAGCATCATACTGTGCTGAATGCTGTAAAGATGTGTAGGTTTCACTGCTCCACAGGAATGGATTACATAGATGTATGCATGCATGTGTATTTATTTATCTATATAGATATGTGTGTATGTGCATGCATGTATGTATGTATATATATAAATATATTAAAAAAAACATATAAAACCGAGGAACTCTGAAATGAAGAAGTGTAAGTAATCCACATGTACAGTGTTACAGAGGAAGGGGATAAAGCTTTCGAATTGTCTGGCTCCTCCTTAACTGCAGAACAGGACCTATTCAATCACAAAGTAATCATTTTGAAAGCAATGGGCCCATAGCTTGTTAAACATTAATTTCCAGTGAAAAGCAATGTATATCTCTAAAGAGTCTATTCTATAACCAATCTGTCCTGGTTACTCTGTGCTGACAGTGATTTTCCCTATATATGTGGTATTAAGAAAACTGCAATTCATTGTAGTGAATCCTCTCCTTCTTTGACTGCAACGAAGCCCAGCCCCTGGCCTGGTCCTGGTCATAGCAGCACTTCTCTTGTTCAGGTGCTTCTTCTCCTCGCCCCTACCCCTTTTTTTTTTTCTCCTGTGGAAAAGCTGTCTTGTAGCAGATGGAAAAGTTCAATCAGCGAGTCAAAACAACTACATTCTCTATAGTGAAAAACAGCCTATACCTCAATACTGTTAATTCAATCATTACATCAGCTGATCGGTCTTTCTAATTTATTCCTCTTATAATGTATCAAACTGAAAGAACCAAAAGTGGTTCTTGTTCTGAAAGTTATTGGTCTGGACGGAAGACTTCCTTGGCTATCAATTTCTTTCTTACCTGAACCAGCTGTGGGAGGTATTCTAACAATTCATCATTTGACAGATTTTCTATTTGTTGGACTGCTGTTTTGCGAATATCTTTATCTGGAAAACTGGAGCAAAACATAGATATCATTAAGAGGTACCAAGCCACCGTTGATGCACTGCAACTCTCTTGAGCTCTCACTGATAAGAAACGCTAGAAAAACAGGCTTTCTCTCAAAACAGAACAGGAAAAAATCAATTCATTTGCTTTACTGTAACAAGAGTCAGGAAACGCACAGCAGATGGCTTAATTGGATTAACTGTTACAGTGTCTCACATGGAAAAAAAAAAAGCAACCCACAACACTGAACTTCAAATACCTTTTTTAACTTGAATTATCACGTTGTAATTTCCTTTATATGTATCAAAATATGAATGAAATTGTGGATCTTCCCTTGCTGTTCTTACTTAGCTGAAATAGGAAATTTCTGTGCAATGGAAATTCTTAACAGTTACTTGAAGACATTTGTTCTGAGCAACAACATGAAAACTTGAAATTTTCTGTAAAATGAGGGTTCATTTTAGATAAATTATTGGACCCACTTGAAAGGCCTGGCTTCTGTGCTGCAATCGGCTACCACCTGTAGCACTTTAAAACCCTCTTTTAGCAATGTGGCTCAGCTTAGATTTTAATATTTTATTTGTCTGTTATGGTACGTATTTGATGATGTTTATAATAGTTAATAACTGCTTGCATGATGCTGAGAGGGCCTTAATGCGGAGAGAGAAGGAATACTTCACAAATAAATTATCATGTGAGTCCTAAATTAGCCTATTTTACAATATTTATTTATTTACTTATTTATTATAGGCAGCCTATTAGGAATACGAAATCATTACTTTAATATTCACATGGCTGTTTAGAACAAAGCATACTTGAAGGAAGACTGCATATTAAAAAAATTAATCCCTTTCATATCATCCTATCATGTAATTCTGCAATTGCTCCAAAGGCCTGAGAGCCAAGCTTGTGCAGATAATATGGAAATTAGTCTTTCCCTTTCCCTTCTTACCTAGTTCAACAGGTTACTGAACAGTGAAATATGTTCTATACAGACAGCAAGTCAAGCAAAAAACGTTATTACTTAGTTAGTGCTTGTCCTTACTAGCAGCCAACATTAGAATAACGTTACAATGAAAGAACAATTCAACAGCTAACATTTGATTTGTTTAGAATTAATTTGCCATAAATCAGAACTGGGGTTATATCTAAGTCAGCAGAAGTATTTATACGAGATGTGATTAGAATAACGATGAGCTCAAGTTCATAGGCACTGTAGTGAAAAATCTACAGGTTATTTGTTTCAGGAAACATGGCACTTGTCACACTGATCTTGAATGAGATTTTGGGTAATTCATTGGTTTTAGTTACTAAACTCTTTCCTTCAGCATGTAAACCTCGAGCTTAGCTTGAGGCTGAGTTGAATCTCTTTGAAGGAATATGCAATTGACATGTTCCCTTAACCATCTGACAATTTGTCAAACCCCAAATGTAATACCCATTGCTCTCTTGAATTTCAATGTTGTTTAGGGCCACAGGTATAGCAGAAAAATATTTAATTTGATTTGTTTTACCCTGTATATTTCTATTTGAGCAAAAATTTAACATCCTCAGAAACACTGGAACTACAGCAACTGATATGTGGTGCTTATGCTACTCGTGCATACATTCATCAGTTTATTTGCTAAAATCTAATAATGTGGTAAGGTCTAGAAGCAGATCTGAGTAAAAAATTCTACCCTTCACATGCCTGGAAACTATGCCATCCTGTGGTCTTGTAATCACTTTGGGCTTGAACGGGTTTCCAGTGAATAATCTTGCAAAATTTTGAGCGTTGCTTCAAATCTGAGCTCAGTAATCCATACGTTATTTTTGATTAGAGGACACACAGACTTTTTGGCTCTGCAACTTACTGCAACAAATCACTTTAGGCCTAAGCAAAACAGCTTAATTCCTTGGATATTGGGGGACAGCTGATTTCCAGGGCTTGCTATAATGAATATGTAATTACTTATACATACTGAAAGCTCAAGAAGCGGAGAAGATGAAATGACTGTATCACAATGGATTCAATATTACAGCATTTAGGGCACCCTCCTAAGAAGCAGGAGGTCACAGTTTTGGAAAGGATTTGAACCATAGACTATCATGCTCCTGACATGTGATTTATGATAATGGCTTCTGAAGGCAGAGGTTCAGGCACCCCTTTCTCTAGCTGTTTTAAGATTTTCAACAAAATCTCTGAGAATTTAGCTAGAAAAATAGCAACTTAAAACAAAAACACTTAAAAATGCTTGTTTGACTCTTTGTACAGTTTTAAAATGTGATTGAAACTGGTAATTTTTGTTCAGGTTTCCAATTACTTTTAGCTGTGTTTTGTGTTTTTTTTGTTTTGTTTTGTTTTTGTTTTTTCCTTCCCCCTCCTTGACAAACAAGCTATTGGTCAATAAATAATGAAGTTTATAAAAATACAGTGCTCGTCATTCATCTGACTGCACTGTAACATACTGTAGCTTTCTTCTTTTGGATAATTATTTTTGTTTGTCCTCTCTTCAGTTAATGAGCACTCTATAACAGCGATTGTGACTTGTAAGTTTCTCCCAGGTTTATATTCTCAGGGACACTACTGAAGAAAAAACAATATGTAAATGATGGTTGTTGTATATAAACCTCAGCAACAGTTTACACTATGAGGGACTTCAAATTTCCCCTTCACAGCTTGTCTTGCAACCTGGATTCTCCTTAAACTGTTAAACTGATTATCTTTGATATTTAACCTCAACAAACCTTTTGCTGTTTTGATTTCTTCCCTGCATGATGCCAGTGATTGACAGCCATCCATTTTATAACTTCTGTCTAAGTAGTTGTAACTTATTAGGTCTCCCATGAGATTTTAAGACGGTTTCTGAAAAAGCTGAATTTTGAGCTGGATGATCATAGACTACAATTTGCTTTAGAAGTAAGAACAACTTTGAGTATTTGATTCTTCTCATATAGATAGCCAGTAGGGAGCTATTTGTCTAGCTCTACCTTTCAGCTAAATCAGATTCAAACAGAAAACTAAGCACTGCTGAGTCATCCTGTGGATTTGTGAAAGTCTCTTGAGATTTTGGCATCTGCCAGTGGTGACTTGATTGTAAATGAGAAATAGATGTGCATTTTTTTAAATTTTTCTTTTTTAAGTTATATTTATTGCACTGTCTCTATGTCCTGGTTTCAGCTGGGATAGAGTTAATTTTTTTCCTAGTAGCTGGTATGATGCTGTGTTTTGGATTTAGGATGAGAATAATGCTCATAACACACCGATGTTTTAATTGGTGCAGAATAATGCTTATATAGAGCACTGAGGGTGCACAAGAAGCTGGGAGGGGACACAGCCAGGACAGCTGACCCAGACTGGCCAAAGGGATGTCCCATACCTTATGGTGACATGTGGAACAATAAAAACTGGGTGGGCTGGACGGGGGAGAGGGGGATGGGGGATGGCCACTGCTAGGGGACTGGCTGGGCATCAGCCAGTGGGTTGTGAGCANTGGGGGTGGCAGAGGGGAAGTAAGCAAATAGCTGCACGGTGCTTAGCTGCCTGCTAGGTTAAACCACAACAATCAACAACCATATCCTGGAAGATATTTGTCAGGTAAATGGAACTGTACATTTCACTACATTTTCTAGCGTATGAGGGCCTCCTTAAAGAACAGAGTGGCCTTTCAAGATACATCTTTTAAGTTAGAGGCTTATAACATGCCACATATTTCTGCAAATCCCTTTATATAAACTTCACATTCTGTTGCATTTTCAAAAAAGATTCCAGTCCCAAGAAATACATTTTATTAAGTCTGTTAGAAACAAGGAAGGCTGAGCTAGCAAACCTACTAGAATCAAGATAGCAATTCAAAACCAAAAAACCTCTAAGTAGTGAAGGATATCATGTCACTGACAACTACAACCAGGATGGGAGAGAAAGTACGGAAGAACTGTTTACAAGAATATGCAGATAAGTTTTGGGTGACAGTTTAAGTATTTTAAAAGTAATTAGATGGGAAAAGAAATTTAAAGAATAACAACTAAGGAATCCCTTTATTTTTAGCATTTCTGTTACAGATAACATTAGCAGGGCTTATTTGCTTTTTGGTGGTGAAATTTTTCATTCCTCTGAGGGCTTCTACAGAAAACACTGCGCAAGCACAAGAAAATTAGAAAATGGCAAGGACTAGAAGAAAGTACAGAAAGAGAACAAACACCATCATTAAAAAGGACATTGGGTTTTCACAACTTTCATTTAAAAGAGAGTAATACATTCCGTCCTCATTGTGATAAAACATGCAAACCCCTGCCATCCCCACACACTTTAAAGAAAAAGCTTTGTTATCAGTTGCAAAGTTCACGGTCTGACTCTCTAGCTATTACTTTTGCTGATCTATTGGTAGATGGATCTGTAGAATTTACTCATAGAAAGTATATGTAAGTAAAAGTAATGTTTATATACAGTATCTACAAGAAATTTTGCCTAAAACAACTAGTAATAGGTTTAAGATGTCACAGAGACCATATGGGAATCCATATCCTAGGAGAGAACAAGGGAAGGAAGAAATGAACAAAAACTATTCTTCCATTTGAAAGCTGCATGATCTAGAAGGTCCTTCCCACCCCAGAGATAAACTTTGTTCTCTGTTACATTAGAACAAAACAAAAAAAAAGAAAAAAAAAAAAAGAACATGGAAAACTATTGACTATTTACAGGTTTAACCATCTGATTAGATTGTACTTTTATGTACAGAAAGCATGCCATACTCTACATAGTTATCCCTTGCTATTTGTCCTACTATAGCTGTCTGTTGTAGTACCTTCATATTTATTGCCAAACAAGCCAACAAAAGTTAAAGGCAGTGAAAAAAAACAATAAGGAATTAATTACATTCTGTTGCTTAATACGAAGAGTTGTCTATTCCTAATAATGCACACACCCCCACATAAGTTATTGCTAAATTTCATGTACATTACTATAAAGCAATCTCATAAATTTATCAGTAGTATGTTCAATGCATCAAAGTATAAAATTAAGTGTAGTTTGTTGCTTTGTTCTTACCTTATTTCTTTGCATAAGCCCATGATTGCTCTCCACATTGATACACAACTAAGGCCCTTTAAACCAAGTAAGATGCAGACAGGCAAGATATGCTTTAGCTGCATCTGTTTGACAAATACTGTACTGGATGTTTGATTGTAGACTTGCAGGGAACATTTCAAATTCTGCTTTTATTAAAACGATGACAATCTGATTCAACACTTAAAATCAATTTGGCTTTCAAAGGTTCACAAACAAAGTCTGATTTCAAGCTACCACATTTTATTGTAATTAATGGTTAGAAAGTGAGTTTCACATATACTAGTATACATCCTGACCTCTGCAGTTCAACAGATACTCTGCTAAATCATGTGAAAATCAACAATAATACTTCGAGAGTCAAAGGCTGAGGGATGCTATAACCAAAAGTACACTATCTCTGGCCAGGGAGGAGTAGGAGGAGCCTAAAGTCTGCTATTTGGGTTAATGAATTTATTTTGCCTTTCGTTTTAGATATTTGAATAGCAAAATAACCTGACAAAAATTTGCAAGTATGATTGCTGTATGCATACACAAAACATTCGCACACTAGCAATACGTCACATATGATAGCATTTCTAACACTGTCTTTGGCTCCAGTCTGTTATGAAGAAAATTCGCTGAATAAACAAGCACACTGGTGTCATTTCCCTGGCTAGCCTGCCATATAAAGTAGATACAGTCAGAGAAAGCTCTAATTCCACTAAAATTTGGCTTTTTACCAAGCCTAATAAGTGAAGTCAACAGTAAAATGCACAGAGCACCAATAAGCAATGCTGAGTAGGAGGGACAACCTCTGTACCTTCTGCCTTAGGAGAAAAAAATATTTTTCAGTCAATGGCTTATAATCACCCTTCCCTGAAATCAGAAGTAAAACTAAGTGTATAAAATCTTATTCTGCACTTCCTCCTGCCAGCCTCCTCATCCCATCTTAACTGACTACAGAAACACTCTTTATATATACATATATATATATATATAGTTTTGTAAGTATTGGCGTCTGGGGCTTTAAGAATCAATGCACTTGCTGCAAGTACTAGATGCAAGACTGCTACTGAATTTATCTGTGAAATGTACCATGATTGTGTTTCCAATTTATGAATGTTCTTCCTTTCCACAGAATAAATGAGTATGATATCATTTGGCTGCTTTGAGATGTGCCTGCAAAGTTGAAGAGCATAAGCAGGAGGAGAGACATGCCCGAAGAACAAGAAACATCTATTAAACTGTACATTTAACTGTAGCAAACAATTAAGAAGTTTCAGAAAGTTGCAAAGAGAGCTTTAACTCAGATGCAGGATAACAGGGCTTGATCTGATGGGTCATGATACCTCTCCCTAAGCTCTCTGATGTCCCCCTCTAACCCACACAATGAGTTAGCATCTCCAATAATTTTGATTTCTTTATCCTTGCAAATGTTGAGCTTGAGCTTAATCATTGGAACAGATGTTTCTTCTTTGCTCTGAGAATGGTAATTTAGAGTCCCCAGCCCAAGGCTTGCAAAAGTGACTAGTGATTTTGAGTACTCTCCCTAAACTGTGTAAAGAGGTAGCATATTCCTGTAGGAATTCAGCTTCTCTTTTAGACACTGCAGACTGAAGTTCCAGCAAAGGAAGCATCCAACATTCTGAGTGATTGGAAACTCTTGATTACTTATATGGTACTACTCACAATATGGTATAATTTGTACGTGTCACAATTTACAATATAGAGCTGAACTGTGGATCTCCTTGCTACAGGATGTCCTGAAAGTTCAATGTTTACACGGAATCCATTTTTATTTGGAAAAAAAAAATCATAGAAGAAAAATGTAAGAGGGCTATTAAACATAAAAACCTCTCTGAGCTGCAGATTACTGGAAGATGGGAGAGTAGCACAGTGTCATTATATTTGGCCCATTCTTGCCGTCTTCCCTAGGCATCTGTTGTTGGTCACCACTAGAGACGGGATGCACTAGACTGACTTTTTGTCTCATTTGATGCAGCATTCCTGCATTATGTTAACAAAACATATACACAAAAATCAGTCCTGATTTATTTTACTTACCTATGATATGATAGTGATGGTAACACAGGTCCTTAAAACAGACATGAATATATAAAGAGTATCACAAGAAATCAGAGAGCTTTTCTGTTAATGATAGAAGTCAGGAACCGAGCTGATGAATTGTCAGAGCCAAGCATAATACAGGACAGAGATGAATGAACCTTCAAAAACAGCTGAGTTATGGAGCCTACAGTCAAAAATCAGTGAAGGTAACGGTGAAGGGAGGCTGGACTGTATCCAGTCCTACTTTACTTTTCAAAATGACTGAAATCTCAGGAAAAGAGAACCAAGAGAAGAAACCTCAGAAATCCTTTTATATAGAAAGTACTTCTCTCCTGCAACCCACTCTCTCAATTTACATATACATGTCTCTCAGCAGCTGAATCATGTGACCTAGACATCTTTGAAATTAGAAATCTTTAATGAAATGTAATCCCACTGTTTCTGACGTTTAGCTTTCCAGTTGTTCATGCACCTATAAAATACTAGGGATATGTGGAGGACAGATTTTTTTTTTTTTTTTAAAGATTTGTACTGTGATCCAGAACTTCTTTTCGCAGTGTTAGCATGAAGGAAAAAACAGATTGATGTTGTCTTTGATGCGAAAGAAACTATAGGGAAAAACCAGCTAAGGCCCTGATCAGAAGCCTTGGTTCTTTGGCACCACTGCAGGTGCCACCCACACCCAACGGTGGCACCAGGAGAGACAAAATGATGACATCTTCTTGTCTTTCCATCCCAGCAATCTTTGACAGAATGAACGGCTTGTATGCAGCATCCACTGAACACTGAGAAGCCGTGTGACAGGCTTACTCATATTAAATAGCCCGTGAAGCACCTGACAGGGCTCATATTCTGCACCACACCCTGATGCAGAGCTGCATCTTTAAGGAACAATCAAGCTCTTTGTTTGCAGAAATGCCACACATACAGAGAATCAAAATTTGAGAAAAGGTCTGATCTGAAAGCCTGGAATGCTCTAACAAACCATCTCAAACTCGCTTGCTACTCTGGCGTGTGGAAGACAGCATGCTGCCCATATACTCCTTTCTACATGGGTCTTTTATAAATTCTAATTATTTAATAATGATAAATAAAATACCCATAATATGCTCTAAACCCTGATCTTTTGGGATCTCTGCTTCCATCATTCCCATTAAACATAAGAAAGACATATCTGCAAACATGTGAAACTGTTAGTATTTCAGTTCAGATATAAACCTGAGATGCAGATATTCTTAGGAAATCACTTTTAGAGGGAAATAGCAGTTGATAGTTAGCTTTATACTATTAAAAAACTTTTTTTTTTAATAATATGGAAGTGACTGTATACAGACAGTCTTTTCTCCTCAAGTAAAGCTCTAGGTGAAGTTTTGTTTTGTTTTGTTCTGTTTTCTAAAGGTGCTATGTACAAGATGGAACTGAGATTGCAAAGCAGGTGCAGCTTGTGCTTATCCAGACAAGTAAGGGCTTAATAAACCAAATTTGCTCAGTCATTTCATCTGCAGGTTTAATGTTTTCACAGGTAGATCACTTAACACAAAATACCTCCCAAGCTTTTAGAGGAAACGTAACTGCTGATACAGATTTTGTCCCCTGACACCTGCTATTACTTCATAGGTAAGACTATCTCAAACACCAGGAAAGCCTTCCAACAGACAATCAGCTCCCAATGTAAGAAGTGGGGGTGGATCACAACAAAAGTTACTCAAAGTGTGGGGAACTGTCTTCAAAGTTTCTATCTCAGAAAGATGGGCCACAGGTGGGACTGCACATATTTACACAGTAATATTTACACAGTAACGCTATCTTGAAGCATAGTTCAGTCCTCCTTATCTCCTATTACTCACTTTGTGTCTGCACAGTAGTTTGCAGATATGGAGTGCTATGTAAGTGCTAAGTATTTGACTGATCACCTGCTACCAGAAACTGACTGAATCTGCTATACAGAATGAAATACTCTTTTCATTATCCTGAAAAATAGGAAACCTTCTCAGCCAAGAAGGCAGGGCCAGCACATTCAACTTAAGGTCATCACTGGAGCTGCAATTACATCTTCACTTTGACACAGGGACGGAACTGAAAGCTCAGTCAGTGAAACAAAGCATAGTCCTATGCTGAGCAAATTGAAGCGCTGAGTTAATCAGCAGTATGTGATCATTCTGCTTATTGTTTTTCCTACTTAGTTAATTTTCCCTTACCTGAAAGTCAGAAGCCCAAGTGCTTCCAAAGGGTTAGAAAATCTCCATCTCCTCATGACAGAATACATTTCGGATACAGTTGTTCGATCCCAAGTGGGTGCACTGCCCAGTACCAGAGGAAGGGAGCAATTCTGATTATTGCAGTAGTAACGATAAAACCATAAAATTCTTCTCTGCTGCTCTGAGAGTCTGGAATAGAAGATTAGAAATTCAGTTTGAAATTAAAACCACCTGGAGCTTTGTGTAGCAACAAACTTTATTGTACTGAGGGGCCAAGTCATACACTACACTGCTTTTTGGCTAAGTACGTGTTTTCCTTGGGGTAGGATATCATTTTCTGCAGACTAGCTTTTATAAGAAAAGTGATACTTATACTCTGGATCTGTCAGCCTTGGGTCATATAAAAATGAAGTGTCAAAAGACACACGTATATGGCTATTTCACTTCCCAAGCACTCTCATTTTTCTTCTCCACTCTGTTGTTCGTGGTGTTTGTTTGTTTGTTTGTTTTTACTGGGATTTTCTGACAGAGACAAAGAAGGTGCAGTTTTTACTGGATAAATTATTGTTACCTCTATCTGCTACACATCGTCTCTAAGTAAGTAGTGTAACAATTAGACATACAACAATGCTAGTCATAGCTTTCATTCATGCTCTTGCTTTGACTAATGCAAGTGTGTCTACTTCTAGTATGTTTACATTAAAAATGAGGTTTAGGTATATCTGTGCACGTACCCAGGAACATGAGTGCACATGCACACACACAGTGTGATCACATCTACTATTTGCATGAGTTTACAAAAGAGAAGGAAAGCTCCCAGCAGCCGCTGTCTGTTTGCAATGCCTAGCATGCTATGTTTCACTGTACTTATGAAGAAAGAATGCTATACCAAATTCCTCGCAGACATACTAGATGGCTGAATGACACTGATAAAATGGTCAGACAACACACCATATTTTACCACAATAACTGCCTCAAAATAATAAATCCTAGGTTTTGGTAGCATCAGAAAAAAGAAGAAGAAATCCCCTGTAAGAGACAAGCTCGGACAATCTCCTTAATATGATATCAGAGCCTTCAAAAGCAAGCTTTGAGAGTGCAAAATGATCTCCAGTCGACACAAATCATTACTGAAGCCAAGACGGACATCGGCTTTCTTGGCCATACTCGATTAGATTGGTGATTCATATACTTAGTAAGATAATTGTGACTTTAAGCTGATCTAGATATTTCAGAGCAAGCTGTAAGAAACCTTGTAGAAGGCAGTAAGTAAATTGCTTATTTCTAGTCAAGTATTTTATTATCTGGATGTAAGCTAGGCTCAAAATCCAACTGTTTTCGTACCTTCCAACATCTTCTTCCTTCTATTCACAATGATTTGGGACATTCTTAGCCAAAATAAGTATCATAGTCCTTCTCACATTCTCAAGATTGTGGCTTTCACAATTCATAGCAATGAGCACTTCTGGCTATATTTGCACTGAGCAATATTTCTTTTTTTGCAATTTTAAATTGCCAAGCATTTGGAACAGCAAGTGGCAGAACAAAGGGGGTTTTGTTTGTTTGTTTGTTTGTTTTTTACTGTCACAAGAATGTTTATTACTTTCCTTCAGGAGAATAAGCTCATAAATGTATGCAGAAGAAGAACCTACTCATGATACAAATTCTGTCATGACTTGTAGCAATCATTTCAAGAAAAGCATCATTTTAGCAATCATCTTAAGCAACTGCGCCAGAATTCACATCATGTCTATTTTGACAACAGATAGATGTTTCTCTTTGTGAAGAAGTCACATAGAAAAAGAGATAAAAGTAGGCCTAAGACTTTATTGCCATCTTGTTTTCTTTTGCATTCAGATGGTATTCTGCAGGACAGTTCAGCAAAAGGACCCCTTTTATATATCGACTTTAAGCAGAGACTGAAGCTTTCAAACAGCATCCTCCAAACTAGACATTCCGTTGTTCAAATTAAAGCAGCTAAAGCCTCCATTGAACTTACAAAAGGAGATAAGAAATCAATCCTTTTATCAGGTTTTCTAAATAACAGATTTCTCCCTTTGACCTTGCTTTACAGGCAATGTCATTTTCTCTTTCCATGTTTCTGCAAGAAATTAGATTAACATATTTTAAAGATTCAAGATGAAATTAAAGGTTGGGTGGTTTTTTTTGTTGTTGTTTGATTTTTTTTTTAATTTATTTTTTGAGATTTTCATTTTAATTTTCTTAGTTCTAATAAAAGTTTACACATACATGTGATAGGACATTTAAGATACATGATAAAAGTACTTTGCATGCATATAGCATCTGAAGATTGTTATGCTAATAAGGCTATTTCTTTGGCTCAAAAGGGATAAGATCCTAATTATCCCTACTGATAAAAATGCAGTGTTTTTTTTTTAACATTATTATGTCTAAGTTTCCCTCTATATAACAGCTATTTTAAAATATACAGCCTTCTAGCCTTCTACTCAACACAAAGGAAAACACAGAAGAAAAAATCTTACTTAAAATCTAAATAATTCAGTAGTTTTCATTTTGATAATTTTTCTTAATCCCTTTAGCTAAATGAAGGACACAGCTTCTGTGGAAGTTTTGTTAGCTGGTCTTATTTATCACTTATTTCGTGGAGAAATGGTAAAAATGAGTTTAAAAGCTTCTGAGTGTTTTTTGTTTGTTTGTTTGTTTGTTTGTTTTTTGTCATTCAGTCCTAGAACGGAACAAGACAAAATGGCAAAAAGAGAGTCAGGAAAGGAAAGCAAAGCTAGAAAAAGCAAATTTCTGTCCCCCAGCTCCATTTCTAACTTACAAGTTTCTCTCCTTTGAACAGAACTAGTGAAGTGTTCAGTATTAGTGCCCTTTTCTAGACCTGTACTGCTATCTACCAGGCTCTAAGTACCTTTCTAATCACAATTCACAGCAAAGATGGACTGATAATGACTGGTAGGCAAACTAGATTCTTACTAGATAAGTGGCAAAAAAGGAAAAGGGAAGCAGAAACCATGAAAAAAGGTAGAAGGAAAATGATGAATGAATGAAGGAAAGAAAGATGGCAGAAACAATACTGCCATCTTCCTGGCTTCATACCAGTCTCTGATCCTTCCACTGGGAGCAACTGCGTACAAGCAGGCTGTACCATGTTCGAAGAGCAGTCATTATCTCAGATGGTTAGTTTTCTGCGGTTTTGTGTTTCAAACACAGTAATCCTAGAAGGAATCAAAGGCTCACATCTCAACTGCTTTCAGAAGTCAGCCAAAGTGGCTGGCAGTGACTAATGAACTCTCTTAGTCCCCCTCTCTCATCTGGTTTGGTGACGACGCCAAAGATCACACAGTAGCACACAATGTAGGGCTGTGAGGAGCACAAGAGCCATATGTTGAGGTTCACTTCCTTCAGTCCTGTTGATCCCCTCCAGTGACCCATCACTAATCAACATACAAGAGATGCTGGCCACAGGGACCAGTGATCAGAGCCAACTACCAGAGAGACAAGGGTCTGAGAGTTAGCTGCTGTGAAGACCATATATCTGAACCAGCTACTGGGGAGACCCATGTCTGTGTAATAAGAAGAGGTCCAAACACCAGCAACTGCAGTATGGTTGTGAACTTGGGGGCTTGTACANGCTGTCCATTTTTGTGGGAGTGCTGTGTGTTTGTGTATGTGCTGGTAAGGCACTGCTTTCCGTCTGTGTTGATTTGTGTGGCCAGTTGTTTGTTTGTACTATGTGTGCCTAGCAGGAATATGCACTTCACCTCTCTAATGGCTGAACCTGGGGACATGGAGACACAGCCATGTTGCATCCATAATGCTATTGGATTTGACAGCCCGTAACAAGGGCAGCCATGTGGTTGTCTGGTTTTAGCCATCTTCTCCTTTTTCT
>VXAL01017261.1:95522-124224 GCA_013399475.1 Chauna torquata
TGTTTGTTTTTGTTTTGTTTTGGTTGTGTGGTTTGTGTTTTTTTTTTTTTTTATAAAAAATAAATGATAATATAATAAATAAAGAAGTAGATAAAGATATCTCAAGATAAGGAAAGAGCTGTAGCTTAGGGATGGATGCTTATGCAGAAACTTGCAGGGCTTGAGCATATCCATCTATTGCCCAACGTAGGCAGCTATGCATTTAGCAAGTCTGCTGTTGTGAATCTTACTCTGAAGCATGCAGGGCTAAGGAGTCTAAATAAAAATTAAGTATCATTGTAATAGCTTGATCTAAACTCAGATGTCTCAAGGAATCTAACAAAAAATTTAGTATCATTGTAACGGCTTGATCTAAACTTGGATTTCACAGTGCTACTAAAACATATTTAAGGTACTTTAGAAAATTTACCTTAGATCTCTGTTTATGCATCACTGCAGAGACAATCAAGCCTACAAGCACCCTCAAACCACTGTTACACTGCATTATGTGTAGAAAAAAAAAAGTTTAAAAAAGACGAGAAAGCTTCTTAAGTGGTCTGTACAGAGAAAGGTGATCATCACGGTCATCGCTAACTGAGTAGAATGAATAGAAGTGAGAAAGGAAAGTAGACTGAAAAAAAGCACAATTGTGAACAAGAGGCTAAGCTGAGAAGGATTTTGGAAAGCTACAAAAAAGGATACAGCAAGGTCTTTCAACAGGCCTAAGGAATTTTACTGTGTTAAACAGTTACACACGCCAAGTTCAAAAAGAAGGTATTGAAAAGAAAGAAAAGTGGAGCTCTTACAGGCACATCAGGAGCAGTTTACTGTAAGTGACTGTCTTAATCTTATTACAGCAAGGTTTTGAAATTAGTATTTCTTTTTTGTATTCCTCCCAAGCTGAGTGTAACACTGTTCAAGAACGGTCTTTTCTCAAGCTATCATACAAAAGCAAACTTACTCTTTTGGATACAATGGGGAGCATGTCCAAGCAAGTACCTCTGTATTTTTAGAGGCACTGTTTACTCCAAGTAGTTTAACTGTCAGTATAGTTTCCCTCGGAAGAGCCTTTATTCGCAGAGGAAAGTTGATTCTAAAAGAAATTCAGAAAAAAAAAAAAAGAAAAAGAAATAAATTTAGCATTGTTACCACAAGTGACATCATCTCACATTTTTCTAGATGCCTTAACACACATATCAAGTTATAAATTACAAGAGTGCAACTCTGAAGGAAAATGCAACTGACAGATCCCTTCAGTACATCAGTCACACGCTTGCAAGTATTGCCAGCCACTAACTTGGGTGATAGTACTTGAGAAGAGGCATAGAAGAACTCATTCACTTCAGTGATAACCACTAGAGCTGACAAAGGCAGGCAAAGCTTAGTTAAACTCTTGCTTTAGAATTATCTTATCAAGGAAGGACTAATTCTGCATAAGCACCCCCTAAGAGTGAATTGTAAACCAATAGTTAGACATTTGCTGGCTTGCGTCCTCACAGGAAAACACCACTTTGTAAGAAACTGAGAGTTGTGTTGTGAGTAGAGTATGATAATCATTCTCTTGTTCACATGCTTCAGTAGAGTGATATTTCTCAAGCACAATTTAAGAGCAGACTTTGTTTTAACAGCAATAAACAATTCATGTTTTTTTAGTGAGAAAATTCAGATAGGAGTATTCGTCTCAGCTTTGTATTGATCATTAGCAAACTTGTTAGGTCAGTCAATTTATGTATATAGCTATGATTGACTTAAAAACATAACTTAGAGCAATTCTAATAAATAAGATACTTTCATGCTATATGGAAAAATCACGTTAATACCCAGACATGTGCAAGTCTATTTTCTTTGTCATGAAGAGAATGTCTATGGTGGATGGTGCCTTTCTAATTTTTTCCACATATATTCAGTAAAAACTTAAATTTCTCAAGCAGAAAATGAGATCAGTTACTTTTTTTTTTTTTTTTGTATAAACAAAATCAATATAAGGAGCTAAAGGCCAAAAGAATTATTTTGCATTGACAACACATGCATTAAGAAAACAAAAGATCTGCATAAACTTGAGTTAAAAAAAAAAAACAAACAAAATAAATAATACAGACTCCATTTAATTTTCACATATTCAATCTAAATGACCAGAACAAAGCAACTTTCTGCACTTAAAAAAAAAAAAAAAAAAAAAAGGCATAGTCATGTAATAAGCAAATGTAGAAATTGGTATTTAAAAAATGTAGTAGTGTGAAAAATATAAGGATTACGGGTAGCAGCAATAAGACATGGTAATAGTATAATGCAAAATTAGCATAAGATTTTGCTCCCGGTCTCGTCACTCCAAATCTGCCAAAGTTCTATTGGCTTCAGGAATGTTTGCTTGAATGCACTGAGGAGTTACTGTAACAAAAAAGATGGTTTCAGCTGAGTCTCATGTATGCTAAATTAGCATCAGTGTCAAGATTTCAGATGATCAATCCTAAACATTTTGGAAATTATTCAAATTTGCATACCTTTCTCTGAGTAAAAAAAGCAAGACAGCAATTTCCCACTCTTGTAATTAACATGAATAGAATTGAGAAGCAATTCTAAATTGTCTTCCCACATGTCCCTATTTATAGCATTCAGCTCTGCTTCTTGTCTCATGCCCCCTTCCTCACTCATAGTTGGAAACAACTATTGGAAAACTGAACTGTTTTACATGTCATGGATGGTTTGTTCTGCCTTTTTCATTTACAGGCCAACAACTCTGTCCATGTTTCATAAAGCCATTTGACAGAGCTGCACATCTTTAAAGCATCATTAATATTTTCTGTGAAGAGAAAAATATAAAAACTTAGACATGCACCATCTAATACAGAAATTTGTTAGCACTCCTTGTGAATGTGGAGAAATGAAAAAACTCAAAATATCCTTCTCCCTGCAGAAAGTAAATGCTTGTCCCTAGGGTGATTCCCTATGACAAAATATATAGCACTACCAGATGTACATACGTGGAAAAAGAACCTGGAGACTTAGACATGAGTCAGGAATCCCAAGACTTAAACCATGGGCCAAAGATGAACAAAATTTCCCTTCCAGTGACATATGATATACATAGAAGGGGAGTATTGTACTGGTTTTAAGAACTTTGTTTAATGCATGTCTAAGCTCACCCAGTTAGTGCTATACTTTCTGACTACATGAGGCCGAGACAAAGAAATGACTAAGATGAAAGAGGAAATGGAAAGGTGGCCAGAAATAAGATACCTTGTGAGTGAACAATTTCAGCAGTAGTTGAGAAGAACAGAGAACCTACTCACTGAGAAAGTGCTGTTTACAGATGTAACATAAAGTTACACAGCTGGTTTCAAAGGCTAAAGACCTAACATCACAAGAGCACTCAACACCAAAGAGCTCTGGGACAACTTGGTCTTCTCCCTGAGAGAGTATAAACAAAACAGACAAGCCAAACAAAATATGGGGAAAAAGGAACTCCAAAGCCAAGAAAGTATCTGAGGTGATGAATGGTAGGCTTAATGTTAATTCCATATTTCACGTCTGTAAGTTTAAAGTAAATTATGGAGGCTGGAAAAAGAGAGGAGGTGGTAGAATGAAGATACTAAGAGCAGCCAGTTAAGAAAAGAAGTAAAAAAATAATTGAGAGGCTTCAGCCATTTAAAAATGAAGCTGATGAGAAAATAAAGGAGGCAATTTTGGACTTGGCATGTTGTGAACTAGATAGTATCAGCCTGTTCAACTCTGCATCAAGGTGAACCCACTTTTCAAAGATAACTCACAGGTTCTAAAGCAAAGAATAGACTCCTAAAAAAGGACAAACAGGAAAAAAACAGGAAAAAACAAACAAACAAACAAAAACACTAAATGAGGCAACCTCCTTAGATATCAAGTGATTCCCATCTTTTCTGAGAACATTCTATGAAGGAGTAAAGATGATAAAGACTTTACCAGAAGATCATGTTCAAACACAAAAACCTATCAAATTCAGACAGTAATAGGCTAAAGCACTGTAAAACACAAACTAAATACATGAAAATCAGCAAATAAAGCAAGTCTTATCTTTTGTTGAAACACTCCTCCTGGATTCCTAATCATCAAAACACTGCTCTCCAGTTTATGTATGTACGTATGTATTTATTTATTTATTTTAACCTTGTTCAGTCAGTCCTAATCTAAGATCTTAGAGTGGTTTGGGTTGGAATGGACCCTTAAGGATCATCTAGTTCCAACCCCTCTGCCCGTGAGCAGAGACACCTCCCACTAGATCAGGTTGCTCAAAGCCCCATCCAGCCTGGTCTTGAACACTTCCAGGGGTGGGGCATCCACAAAGTCTCTGGCAGCCTATGCCAGTGCCTCACCACCCTCTGAGTGAAGAATTTCTTACGTATTTCTAACGTAAATCTACCCACTTTCAGTTTAAAGCCATTAGTCCTTGTCCTATCACTACATGCCCTTGTAAAAAGTCCCTCTCCAGTTTTCCTGTAAGCCCCCTTTAGGTACTGGAGGGCTGCAATGAGGTCTCCCCAAAGCCTTCTCTTCTCCAGGCTGAACAACCCCAACTTTCTCAGCCTGCCTTCATAGAAGAGGTACTCCAGCACTCTGATTATCCTCATGGCCCTCTTCTGGACTCACTCGAACAGGTCTATGTCTTTCTTATGTTGGGGGTCCCAGAGTGGAGTAGAGGGGGAGAATCACCTCCCTCAACCTGCTGGCCATGCTTCTTTTGATGCAGCCCAGGACACAGTTGGCTTTCTGGGCTGCCAGCTCATGTTGAGCTTCATATCAACCAACACCCCAAGTCATTCTCCTCAGGTCTGCTCTCAATCCATTCTCTGCCCAGCCTGTATTTGTGCTTAGGATTGCCCCGACCCAGGCGCAGGACCCTGCACTTGGCCTTCTTGAACTTCATGAGATTCACATGGGCCTACCTCTCAAGGGTGTTGACCACACTACATAGCTTGGTGTCATCGGCAAACTTGCTGAGGGTGCACTCAATCCCACTGTCCATATCACCAACAAAGACATTAAACAGTGCCAGTCCCAATACTGACCCCTGAGGAATGCCACTCATCACTGATCTCCACCTGGACATTGAGCTGTTGACTGCAATTCTTTGAGTGTGACCATCCAGCCAACTCCTTATCCACTGAGTGGTCCATCCATCAAATCCATGCGTCTCCAATTTAGAGGCAAAGATGTCGTGTGGGACAGCGTCAAATGCTTTGCACAAGTCCAGGTAGATGACATGAGGTGCTCTTCCCCTATCCACCAATGCTGTAACCTCGTCATAGAAGGNAAAAGAGGTGAGCCTGACCAGCCTTTAGTTCCCTGGGTCTTCCTTTTTTCCCTTTTTAAAAATGGGGGTTATGTTTCCCCTTCTCCAGTCAGTGGGAACTGCACCCGACTGCCATGACTTCTCATATAGACTGGATAGTGGCTTTACTACTTCATCCACCAGTTCCCTCAGGACCCACGGATGCATCTCATCTGGTCCGATGGACTTGTGCAGCTTCAGGTTCCTTCGATGGTCTCCAACCTGATCTTCTCTTACAGTGGATGGTTTTTCATTCTCCTAGTCTCCCCACCTTTGCCTTCTGCAGCTTAAGCTGTGTGGCTTGCTGGTCTTCACTTGCTGGTGAAGACTGATGCAAAAAAGTCGTTGAGTACCTCAGCCTTCTCCTTATCCCAGGTAACCAGGTCTCCTGGCCCACAATAACCCTTCTCTTCCTTTTATCACCAATGTATCTATAGAAACCTTTCTTGTTTCCTTTGACGTCCCTGGTCAAATTCAATTCTAATAGAGCTTTAGCTTTCCTAATGTGATCCCTGGCTGCGCGGACAATTTCTATGTGTTCCTTGCAGGCATGTGTTCCTCCTGTCCTTGCTTCCACCCTCTGTAGGCTTCCTTTTTCTGCTCGAGTTCCTTGTTCATCCATGCAGGCCTCCTGGCATTTTTGCCTGTCTTCTTTGGTGGAATGTATTGCTCCTGAGCTTGGAGGAGGTGATCCTTGAATAATAACCAGCTTTCCTGGTCCCTTCTTCCCTCCGGGGCTCTCTCCGATGGTACTCTACCAAGCAGATCCCTGAAGAGGTCAAAGTCTGCTCTCCCAAAGTCCAGGGTAGTGAGCTTGCTATGTGCCCTCCTTGCTGCCCTCAGGATCCTAAACTCCACCATTTCATGGCCACTGCAGCCAAGGCTGCCCTTGAGTTTCACGTTCCCCATCAGCCCCTTCTTGTTGGTGAGAATGAGGTCCAGCACAGCACCTATCCTCACTGGCTCCCCTATCATGTGGAGAAGGAAGTTATCATCAACATACTCCAGGAACCTCCTGGATTGCCTGTACCCTGCTGTATTGTCCCTCCAACAGGTACTGGGGTGCTTGAGGTCTCCCATGAGGACCTGGGCTTGTGAAAGGGAGGCTGCTCCTATCTCTCTGTAGAGGGCCTCATCCACTCCGTCTTCCTAGTTGGGTGGCCTGTAGCAGATTCCCACTATAATTTCACCTGTCACTACCCTCCCCTTAATTCTGACACATAAACTCTCAGTCAGCTCCTTATCCATCCCAAGGCAGAGCTCCATGCACTCCAGCTGATCATTGATATAGGTGACACCCACTCCTCGTCTCCCCTGCCTATCCTTCCTAAAGAGCTTTTATCCTTCCATTACAACACTGTAGTCATCCACCCCACCACATCTCCATGATGTCAGTAAGATCACAGCCCTACAGGTATGCGTAATCTCTAACTCCTCTTGTTTACTCCCTGTGCTATGTGTGTTTGCATAGAAGCATCAGAATCAGGACTGATTTTGAATTAGCTAAGTTATTTTTTGGCCTGATTGATCCCTAACTGTACAGTGAATAGGTGACTTCCTAATATAATGGAAGCTTTTCCTGGTGACCTTTTACCACATGCATTTTCAATGACTGTGATCAACTGAAGACAGCATATGGGTTAGAATGAAACACTTTACAACTCAAGACAAGAAATCTTACAAAAAAGAAATCTTGTCTTCTCTGTAAGTCTATGCAAATATATTCCCTTCTGTTTCAGAAAATGACTTTACAGCTAAAATATAACCAAGAGTGAACAAAGTTACAGCTTTTAGTGGTGCAGATTTCCCACAATAACAAATGGTGCCACTTGATGACATATAAAAAGAACTGTGGTAATACTTATTTCATTAAAATATTCTATTTTTAATCCTTTCCAGCCTGAATTCTTGCAAAGAAGTGCTGAGTGTTTATATGCGTGTATTTATTGTATGATAGACAGCTTGTTCTTGAGTATGTTTTAACTTATGCTAGTTAGGCACATAATGCCTTCAATGATAACATGGCACAACCTCTACTGTTCCTTCTCTCTGTATGTTTTAGAAGACTCTGAATAAACTGATTATTCTGTCAAGTTTGGTGCTGTTTGTGCATTCTTAGAGGTTTAGCAGCACCAATAGCAAAAAACACAATTTCCCATTATACAACTGTGACAAGTATTTCATATTTAAAACAAATTAAAGACAAAACCACAAACATTTTCTTCCCTATGCATAGTGTCATAAAGATCTTCTCACCTCACTATCTTGATTAATATTCTGATAAAATACCAAAATCACACTGTGTTAAGCACAACTCAGTAAAGCAGTAAGCTCCTTTCTTTATGTGAAAACATTTGATTTTGCTGTTAAGTGCTGTGTTAGATTCAGAGTAAGGACATATGATTTATAAGTACCTGTTTCTGAATAAAATCTGCCCTGCCAAGCAAGCAGTATTCTAGTGGCTCAAAGACCAGGAGGGAAAACTCCAGCTGTAAGACTATTAGCTAGTCTATAACACCCCATCTGACCTTCACATTTGGCTAAAAAACAGCAGCTGTTTGCAAAATCCAGTTCCAGATACATGCTAAAACATACTAAAATCATGTAATGTCTGGCTGCCTAAATTCTCAGCCTGTGCTTCTGGATCTCATTAGGTCCAAGAACCCTGCCCTCGTGATTTGACTCTTAAACAAATCTGGGCCAACCGTTTCTGGGTGGAAAATATGTAAATAACTTTGATGGTTGAAGGAAGCATGGAAAAGCCTGCCAGACAGATATATATTTGTGGTTTTGTAATTTGGAATTGATTTGATTCAGATTTTGAAAATGATTTTTGAAACTCAAGCAACAACAAAAAAGTAAAAAGGTACTTTTGTGAAATAATACTATGAAGTTTCATATAATTCTAGATCTTGTTTCTGGTGTTAAAAGCCTCTCACAAGCACCCATGACCTGTGAAATAATTTGGCATGCATACTTAACTTTTTCCAAGAAGCTCTTTGATGGAATTTCAGATATTTAATATGGATTTTGCAGAAGGGGAGGTTTAAACAGAAATGTTGAAGCTTCCATCTGATTTCTTCACATTTTCATAGAAATGGAAGAAGAATAGCAGTGGTCCAGTCATGCCTGAAGAATTTATTTCTATTCCATCACCTTATATTTTGTTTTATAAAGAGGTTGTGGAGGATGCATTCCAGAAAGGAATCAGCCACCTTTGGGAAGCCCAAAAAACTCATAAACAATCTAGTCCTTCCCCTATACTTGAATTATTTCTGTCCATATGCACCATAACAAAGTACTCGACTAAAATCTGGGTAAGGTGAAAATTCCCACAGAGCAAAAGGGAATGATCCAACTTTTTTCAACACAAAGAGAGCAAGCAGATCCTTCCCAGTCATAAAAAAAGAGTGAGGGTTCAACGCTTAAACTCTATGGACTCAAATGAGGTATCAACACAGATATTAGGCCCTAAAAGAACTAATTCGCATCCTTAGCAGAAATGCACTCATTTTGTTTCTTAGTCATAGGGCATACATACTACGCTTCTCTCATCTGTTCATGAGTGTTGTGTAAGAAGTCAACACAAACTCTCCGTTAAGGTAAAAGTGCAATGGGTTTGACATCAAACCATCTTGTTTCATTCAACCAGCTTCAAGCTGTTACATCTTAGAGGAAGGCAAACAAAAATTTGGAATTACACACTTTGTATTCAGTTACAATGTAACAAAACCCCTTTTAGATGTATTGTAGTCTTTGTTCAATTACAATGTAATCAAGTTACTTTCAGATTTAGAATACAATAAATGGTAATATAAAGTATCAAAAATTTGAAAGACTAAATATAGAAATGTCATGCTCAGGAATCCGGAGAACAATATTACCAAAATGTAAAAAAATTGCCTACTTCTTCTTTTCCATTTATTGCAAATATGCCTTTTGTCATTCCATTGCCTTAACTGAATACTATTTAAGTATGTGCCTTGCTTTTCAATGGAGTTATTTTCCTCAAAGCAGACAGGCACATGACAGGCTGATGGCAGCCTTTATTCTAAAATTCAAGTTTCTTAAACAAAAGGTCCTCATTTTAAAACCTAGGCTGCAAAGCCTTCTTATATAAACTTGAACAGCCATGTTCCTTCTAAACAAAGAATTAAAGAAATGTTACAATAGGTTCTCAAGCTGAATTGCATATCAGTTTAGAGGTGGATCCAAAGTGCAAAGTCCTCACAAGAGAACTGAAACATGGCGTCTTGCATCTCCTTTCAGTTTTAGTATTCTCCCAGCACTGGCAGTGCTGAACAAAAACTATTCTTGGACCAGCTGAGTTTAGCTTGTTCTCAGACCAGACCTAGCTTAGTGCCATTTCTCTTCCTTCTGGCTATCCCCTTTCTTTCCCACTCCTACCTCCCTAAATTTCTCTGAATTCTATGGGGTTTAATTTGCATAGAAGATCCATAATAAAGATGTGGGCCTTTGTTTTGTTTTAAATTAATATTAAGTCTGTAAAATCTTCAGAAAAGCATATATCAAACACAGACCAAAACTTACTTTTCATTCCAATCTGCCAGGAAAAAGAAGGATCTTTTAACAGGTATAGTTTTGCAAATCTTCACTTGACATATTGTCTTCCCAGCATAAGTTAGTGAACAGGAGAAAGAAAAAACTTTGTAACTACAAAGGAAAAGGGAAAAAAAAAGATTAATTACAACATAACATGTCCAACACAGTAAATTCAGGGCTAACCATTCAGAAACTTGTGAAGATCCATTCTTACATGCAAAAAGAATAAAAATAATGAATCTCATTTTAATGTTGAACATAAAAAATATTATTTTTTCAAGAAAAGTACTTAAGTCACCTTAGATTCTGGTCCATGTTTTTGTCATTAAGACTAACTTTTTTTTTTTTTTTTCCCATTATTTGCAGTCAATGGAAGTTTGGACATAAGTTTTGAAGTGTTACAACTTGCATATGATATACCTTCAGTCAGTAGTCAAACTATTTGCACTTACTTTTTCCCAATCTGTAAAAAACCAAAAACACCACAGGGTAATACTTAAGGGAACCTATACATTAATTACAGCAGAAGCATTAAAGACGTCTGTGTTGGTATTTCTCACAGACTTATCTGACTAGCCTCATAGTGTAACTCAGGTCTGTGTTTATCTATTGGTTTCATATTCTTCTTACTGAAATCTTATACATTTTTTTGTCAAAATTAGAGGAATATTTTATGATCAACTAATGTTCTTAATTAGTCTTGTAACTTCCAGATACTCCTACACAAAATTGCCACACCCAGCTTAAAACCACATTCTGTACAAGAATGATGAACATGGGAAAGAAAACAGTCAAATCTGAAAAGCAAGTTTGAAGCTTTTGCAGACTAAAGGTGCCTGTCTTCGCCTTATTTACAAGCATGATTGTTGATCTCTTCCAGAAAGTTACAATAATTGTTATAACTATTGTAGCAGGTGTGTTTTTTTCCTCTCTCTCTCTCTTTTAAATCTGTAGTACCTATAAGGTATCTATGCAAAGAAAGGGAAGGGGGAAAAAACAAAAAAAACAAAAAAAAACCCCAAGCCTAATACCTTAAAAAAAAAAAAAAAAAAGCTTCTGCTCTTATTCTGCTCTTAAATATGACATCTTTCCTCTAGAGTCCAAACACTACAAACAATTGGAGTATAATGAAGGAAATAATGGATTTTATTACAATAAAGTGATTAAGCACTGCTGTTGAAACAGAAGTATCAGTGCACAATATACTGATATATCCCTGGTTTATGTATCATAAGACCTCATCCTGGAAATATTAATGTTTACACAATGTTTAAGTTCAGAGGCCACGCACTTCAACACATTATATGTCTTTGCAGAACATTTTGCCCAGGTAGCCTCCCCATGAGTTCAAAGGCATGGCACTCTAGTCTTGTGCCAAAGATGACTTTATATCATCCTGACATAGATAGGAATCTGAATTTTGGGTCTCTAGAAACAAACGCAGCCAAACATGATGCTAGCAACATTACACCGTTGGCATCAAATAGAAATATCTGCTTAGGATATAAATGAGACAAAACAACAAACTGGTAAAAGAAACAAGAAGGAATGAAAATACAGTAAAGAAAGGGTTTGCAACATTATTCTGCAACTTGTAAGGTCTGTACAATTAAAAATTGAGAGCATAAATATAAAGACTGATAAAGTGCCAATCCACAGAAGTGAGCTTGAGAGGGATTTGATGAGACACTACAATGATTATGTAAAACACAAGGCAGCTCCCCCCTCCCTTATCCCAAATGATTAGAAGAAAAGCTGTTTGTCACATACTTGTATGTATGGAAAAACAATGAGAGACAGATGGTCAGAGATGTCAAAATTCTAACATTCATAATGTATATATTACATATATGCAAGTATGTATACTATAATACATGTTATGAACAGCCAAAAGGTCATAAAATCTGACCTTCTGGAAAGGGAAAAACAAGTGTTGTGACATGGCCAGCACGAAATCATGCAGTGCAGAAATAAGCATGAGGAATATGGGTCTGAAGTTAGTAAAAGCATCTGAGGAAAGTAGGTAACACGGACTGCAGTCCCTGTTAAGAAATTCATGTTAGGTAAGAATATTGGAAAGACTGGAAAGGGAGATTAAGGAGGAACAGAGATTCTCATTTTCACAGTCTTGAACATAGCATTCAAGTCATCAGTGGCGTTTTAGGCCATACGTAATTTCACATTTTTTCTGGTAAAACTTAAAATGCAAGGGGAATGGTACAACCATCTGCAATATCAGGATAGTGATTATAGTTCTCTATTTATTACCTTAACTAATGCAAATTCTCTCAGATTTTTATTAAACTGCTAATTACAGCTAATGCTGTATAGTACAGTCTCTTGCTCACAGTTTAATGCAAATGATCCCACTGTTTTTTAATCAGTCATTTGGAATTCAAGGTAAAGTGGGAGCAAGGGGAAAGTATTAATAAAAACTTGGAGAATAGCATTTTCACTCATAAAAATAATACTACCAGACTGTAGTCATCTGCCCTCTGATTGCACTGGAGTGGTAAGAGCAGAACACCAGTTTTACACAGAGTAGGAAAAGCAGCGATTTGAAGAGAAAACTAATTTGAAAAAAACAAACAATGCAGAAAAAAATATTTCAATCAGCTTTTTATTGAAATTGTGTCCCGTTTTTCTTTCATCTGCTAGGTGGATATACTGGGTATACTTGGACCCATTAACTGTACTTATTTTAATCACCTTCTATAAAGAGGATTGTCAATTCACACACCTAACCAGGTAATGTGGTTTGAATAAACGAAGAGCAAAAATTGCTGATAAAGCCTCATTCAGATTGGATTTAAGCAAGCACACCTCTGATTAACTTGGTAACCCTTCCAGTTACTTGTGCTGCAAGGGCCACACAAAGCCCCCAGCCAAACTCTCTTGGCATGTAGTGCACATACTCTGTCCCTCTGAGTAAGTCAGTCGCACAAGCATTTGTACATGTAGCCATCAAGGTCAACACTCTGACCTTGCCTGTTACCATCCTTCTATATTGGTCAAGGGCAACCATGTAGGCCACCTCTTCCATTCTACTTCTGTCTATGGGGCCTGGAAGTCTCCTAGTTAGTCAGCTTATGTGAGTGCTCTTTATACTAGAAAAATAGTGGAGATGCACACACTTAGTCTCTAACATTAATACAGGAGTATTGCCAAAGTAATAGAGGTAATCTAGCACCTGCGAAAAATAAGTGATTGTACGAGATGACACAACACCCTTTCTTGTGAACACTTGCTGGATCTCCTCCTACCTGTTCACCCAGACTTCTGGGATGTTATGGACAGCATAAACAGTAAAGCTAAGCTGGGAATCAAGGCTGATGTCTGCACATGAAGGGCTTTTAGGTATGCTGGCAAGCTGGAAATCTGTTTCAAAGTTGCTGCTGTAAACATGGATGAGACGAGAGATGGCCATGGAGAGCTCAGTCACAGCAGCCTCCATTAATGCTAAGAGGAGAGAGGGAAATAAATAAAGGTTAGCAATAGGTCACTTGTGATGAAGCATGTTTATCTTAAAGCATCAGTTATGGCTTTAAAATGCTTCCTAATAAAATTTAATTAAAATGACATAACCTACCAACTGAAGCCAATTAGCCATCTGTGCTTCTGAAACCAGCCTTAGCTCATTCCTGGTGTATCATTAACAGTCTTTCATTACAGTGCCTTCAAATTAAGGCATTTTCAAAGTAAGCCTTTTAAACTACAGCAAGTTAGCATGTGCCTCAGATATATCATTTTAGTTTGCTAATTTTTGTGCTGGAAGGATTTTTATTATGTAAGCATTTTGTAATTTATGCAGCCAAGTAGCTGCTTAGATCAAGGGAAATAGGAATGCTGCTGTAAAATGGAGAAAAGGCACTGGTTAAATTTTAAGACTATAAAGCTACTGCAAATGTAGATAAACAACTCATAAAATATATATAATAGCAACCACAATCAGACATAGCATTCAGATGGTCATGTACTGGTCATAATATTCCACAACGACAGACACGGAAAGACGTATCTAAGATATATCAAATGCAGGTTGTATGCTTGTTTATATTGCACCTTTATTTATGTTACTTCCTTTGGCATCAGCTCTGCAGTGCTCTTTTTCTGCAATTACTGGCTTTTGTCCATCTTCCCTCTCTCTGCGTTTTTGGAGCAGCCAGTGACTGCCTGATTGCCAGTGTAAATTAAAATCCCCAGCCCTGGCAGCCTCCATCAAGTGAACAGAGCTGGTACAAACACTCTCATATTCTCAGGCAAGGGACAGTTTGAGGAAGAAAGTGTCAGAGTACATTGTATCATTCCAAGATCAGGATGATTTGGCTACTAAGAAGGATATCCAAAAGTCTCCTTTTTTCCCCCCTCTCTCTCTCTCAGGTTTCTACATGATCAGGAACACACTCTCATCACCTTTTGCCACAGTTCCCAACATACCCCCTACACTTGTCTGGCTACTGCACTCAGCAGCCATCTATTAGCCATGTAATAGTATCTATTACAAAAAGTTGTCCCAGGGATACAAAGCCTGAGACTTACTTGCATTAGCTTTTAATACTTGGGATAGGTACAAGTATCCTGCCCAAGAGCAGATACAGACATCATGATTCACTGGATTTAGCTGTCTCAGTTTCCCACTAGAAATGTGTTCAAACAACATATCACTGGTCTGGAACTTTATTTCCCTTCTTTGATACATTTTGCCTTCAAACAAGCAAATACACAGAATTACTGAGTCACAAAATGCATGGCAAAAAGTGCAAAGGAATTATTTCAGTCTTCATTCTATAATGAAGACATTTAAATTATGTACCAGTACAGACATGTGCAACATTGAAATAGTTCGACATACAGTGAAGTTTGCTGCTGGAAATACTGACACCAAATTATTGCACTCATGAAGGACTGGCTAGAATATTACTTTTTGTCTGGTTGTAATCATCTTCCACTTACATGAGCAGAATCATTTTAGAGACTAATCAATTAAGAAAACTCCATCCCTTTACTCTGTTTTGTGTATACTTCTGTGCCTAGCTCATATTTCTTATTGTCCTTTTATTTACTCTCTTTACTATTTTCTCCAATTATCATTCTTCTCCATAATCGTTCTGAATATATCTTTAGCTCTAATGCATTTTTTCCTAGGATACCATTTTGTGCTTATACCCAGTTCTCTTGGATGTGCAATAAGTTAGCACCTTCCAAACTAAATGTTTAATTTGCACTGTGTTCTTTTACATTCTAAGGAATTACCACAGTCATAAACATAAAACCTTCTTAAGAGGTCTAGAAGAGAACATCAGTGGATTACTATTTTTTTATTATTTTTTTTTCTGTAACACAGTATTGACAGTGAGGAAGAACAGCTATCTAGGAGACTCCCTGACTCCAGTATGTTCAAAACAGCGCATATGTAGAAGTAGTGTAATAGCAAAGCCCTTATTTATGCAAATTGGCCCACTGAAGTCAATGATTGCCAAATACAACCTTTTTAGCATTTTCTCCAAAATAGGGTGAAATGTAGTTCAGAATCCTTATAAAACTTCCTGCTGTTTTTTGAAATGTGCCTTTTGGCCACCTGCAGTTTATACAACATGTATTCTAGGCTATATGGCAATTATTCAAATTTTGTTTCCAGAACGAGAGAAAATGTATCACATATCAACTAAGCCACAGAAAGAAGGAAATATTCCTTGTAGAAAAAAAAATATATATATATATATCAGGTGAAACATACATGGTAATGTGTAAATATTTTCCATAATAGAAAATTTTCACAGGCTAGATGCCTATTGCTCTATCCAAACTCTCCTCCACTGGCCACGTTTGCAGAAGAATGATTCTATCCAGCTACTTGAGACATATAACTGAATGCCAGATTGGTAAAAACAAACAAAATCCCCAAAACAGAGGGAGAAAAGGGAAAGCATAAGGAAAAACACATTTTTTTTTACCTCAGTTATTTACAACATGCTTCATTTTGTCAGTGGTGAGGTGAAAAAAGTTTCCTGTGTGTCAGGGATCTGCTCACCCTACAAGATCTATGTGGCTAGACGGGGCAAGGTTAAAAGTCTTCACTTAGTTACAGGCAGTATCTGTGAGAGCCCATAGTGAAGGAACCTGGGAAATTTTCTTTCTTCCCTGTCTCTCTCTTTCAAAGCTCCATCTTTCACCTGAGGATTTGCAGAGTCTGTGCCCAACTGCGGAAACCGAGACAGTTTGGAAGCAGGCTCTGGTGGGCAGTACAGACTGGTTTTGTTGCTAAGATGGCGTGAAGGGTGAAGACAGCAAGGGGGCAGTCCAACTGCCAGCAAACGGAGAAGAATGAAATTTCAGCATTATTTATCTAATTAACAGGAGATCCAGCAAGATTCTTCTCAGGACTAAAGTTCCTCAAATGTAAGCAAACGTCCAAGTATGACCAGGTCTGCAGCTACAGAATTTTTTTCTACATGTTTTCTTACTTGTCAGCTTTCAGTTCAAAACCACTCTGTGGTTTTTGTGCCACTGTCAGCCCTTCTTTCCCCCACTCTTCACTCATTAAGCCTGGTGACAATTAACTAAATTAGAGACAAACATCTTGGCTAGTCTGTAAGTGTCCATTACTCACAAGAGTTGGTCAGCAACTTTGCACTGTATTTTTATGAACTGCTGAATAGGATTTGGTACAGTAAGATTACATAGCCCATTCATAATGGCTAACAAATCTTAGAAGAAAAAGCAGTATGGTGTTTCACTGATTTATATAGCAAAGGCTGTGGACCTCCTATAGCAGATCCACAGTTTTAGCTATGCCAGAGTCTATTTTCCAAAAAGGTGTCCCAATCGTAGTTAGTATCTAAGAGAATGATGAATACAGCACATCAGAAAGTGATTAATAATCTCACAACTGAAGCCTCAATTTATTTCTGGTGTGGAATTATTTGGCATCACCTTCTCACCGCTCCATTGTGGTACTGAGATGAGAACAAGGGAAATGAATTTTAACTACAGCTGTCAGATATGCTTATTTCTGACACATATTCCTTGTACATGAAGTTTGAAGGAATTAATTTCACCCTTGATGAGAAATAGAACAACCCACACCATCCCTGAAAGTGTTAATGAATATGCTTGCATGTACCTTCAAGAGATAGTAAAGAACATGCTATCTTATTCCTTACAGAAAACCACATATTTTCTTCTTCTCAATCCAATATTACAATTCACATATGATATCAATATCAGACCTTTCAACAGATTAGGCACTTTGCTAGCAGATGACATCAATTTAATACATATTGAACATGCCTTTTCTGATTCTGTACACGTTTTCTCCAGGTAAAACACAACAAATATTTGGTTGAAAAGAATTTGGATGGAAGGCTTAAGATGCTTGTGACACCTTAAAGATATTTTGGAAAACATGAGCTTGACATTACTCTTTCCCACTTATTTTCAGAGAGAGGAGAAAGAGCAAGATCCTAAATTCAGTTTACATCACACACACACACACACACACACAAGGGAGAAAACAAAACAAAATGAAACAACAACAACAAAAAAACGAAAACTAAAACACATCCGCACCCTCAAGATTTAGCTAAGGTGTTAAACAACGTGAATTAGACCGCCATCATAATAAGAAAAAAGCAAAACATGAAAAGGCTGTAATGCCAAAACTGATCAGATGCAGTTTCCAAGCACCAGTATTTTTCTTGTTGTTTCCTCCTATTCGTTGAAGAATCCTACGAATTCTCTCTTGAAAGAAACTTAAAAATCTGCTGCTGTCCTAGTATCCAACATGTTTCTACAACTGTATGTTTTATAAGGCCTTGTTAACTTGTATCTAAAATTTTTTTGGAGGACTCTAGGGTTGTAGTTACATAAAAATTGGTCTTAGTTAAACAAATCTTGTTAAACAACACCTTGACTTTCAGAAAAACATATCAAGATGCAACACAGCAACAACTTAGAGGTAAAGCGCCATGCTCAAAATTAAAAACAATGCAGGAGAGGCTTACAGAGATGAAATACAATCAATAAAAAGCTCTTGACATTTTTCTGTTCTGAAAACATAGAGGGATCTTCCCAAAACAAAACTATAATGGCTTTGTCCCATGGAAAGAAGGAAGAGTTTTCAATTTTAAACAGGAAAACCTTCAAAAGAACCTCCATTTTTCCCCTTCCTCTTTCTTTTTTTTCCTTTTTTTTCTAGGGGTAACTATCAAATCCAAAGCACAATCAGTGAACCTTTACACCCTTAAATGTAATGACAGTTTCATTTCATTAAATGTATCATCGTCAAGGTATCTGTCTTCTGCGTTCACTCAAAAATGTAGAACCTCCAGCAGTTCAGATAGAAAAGACTGTTAATTCAATATCGTCAGTTCATGGTGTATACTGGGCTTTCTGGGATGGGTCCCAGAGAACTATGGATCAAGTTCCAAAAGCTGCTTATTATGTCTGATCCAGTGAAATCCCTGCCTGAAGTCAAAAGGCTGTAGACATTGTATAAACACTCATTCATCAGCTTTTGAGAAAGGCACACTGAATGAGTTTTATAGCAGCTTGCAGCCTGTCTTTTCATACTCCAGATTGCAGTGAACCACAATGTTAAATCCCTATTAACTTGAATAATCTTATTCTTTATCTTCTGGGAAAACTTTATGCTGCAGAAAGGTGATAATGTCTAGAAATACCTATCTTTCCTCACATTTAAGAAAAAAAACAAAACAAAAAACACTGAGCACTCAAACATTAATATGATTTTCTAGAGACTTCATACAGAGGTAACAGAACATGATCCAGACTTAGATGTAACATGGATGAGTACTGCTCTGTTCACAGCAATGGAATAATTTGGTCTACAGAGACAACAGTGTCAATAGAGCCAGTTATTGCAACACTAAATTAAGGCTTGAGATTTTGAATACAGTCTTTGACCTGCGTAGTCCATGGTGAATTACTAATATAAAACCTCTGTTAATCTTTTAGTAAAGAGAAAGATTAAAGCAGTTTCTAAACAAATTATTAAATACAGCTTTCATTTTCATAGTATCCTATATCTTTTTCTATTTTGTGGTAGAGAGAAGCTGTAATGAAGAGAAGCAAAACCCCGTTTTGCAGTCTTTTATGATACTCAGGGTAATAATAACTATCACTTGGGGGAAAGAGGAAAAGAGGAAAAAATATTAGTTGGAGTAACTGATTGCTGCTTTGCTGTTTGAGTTTGATCCTGTTTTCTTGAAGATAAACATGAATACATAAAAGAGACAGAAAAGAACAGCGCAATGGGAAATGCAGTCTGTCCCCTCAACTGTCAGTGCTGACTTCATTTGCAATTGTGCTGCAAGAGACATGCTTTTTCACTTCCCGGCGGTCTGGAAAAATTTACCTGCTTTGGGCTATGATGGTGATTTGACTTTACTTTTGGTTTACAGGCTTGCAAATTTTTGCATGCCTGCAATCTAGCCAGCTAAGCATAATGAAGTAAAAAGAGAGCGGGGAGCCCGTGAGGTGGAAAAGGAAACAAAGGTGGTTTCAGCAGGAATGCACATCTCACCTTCCAGATAGTTTTTACTTCTAGCCTCAGCAGGTAAAAATATCATCTGAATTCCTGTCAGGCTCAGTCTTCCCAGGTCAATGGACGGGAGACCCCCATAACATTACCATGTAGGTGAGCACTCAGCAGACAGGGACTGAAGAAAGCTCATGATCCCAGAAAGAACAGATGTGTAGAATGCTTTTATCCACTTCAGGGGATGAGGCCTAGGTTCCAGTAGATCAGTTTTGGTCATTGCTCTTACATTTTGTTTTTATCAGACATAACCTTAACCACAAGCTTTGATATGAAAACTAGACTTTTCTGTTTTAATGTGTTGGCCTAGCTTTAAATATTTTGCCAGCTTTTAGAAGTTTATTTAATAGGTCTAGATACTCACATAGTGTGTTAACACATTCATGAAATGTATATCAGTGCATGTAATTGAATTTTTGGTTACCCTGGACAACTTTGAATGTAGGCTTCTCTGCAGAATTACTAATAGCCTGGCAAGTTCTGACTTGCAGTCAGTAAGCTGCAGTTTCTAATATCACATTACCAAAAGGATTCTGCAATTGCTATGAAATCTGGTTGTGCCGAGAACAAGCAGAAGTATCAGTCTTCACAGTTAAAGGTTTCCTGGCATAAATAGTACGTGCAGAAAAGTACAGTCAAAAGCTGATAGATTCCTTCACTTTTACTCAATAAATCAAATTTTCCTTGACAAAGCTGTTGATTCAGTGAAGCCCAACTTTGGAAATATCTTTAAGTAGAGGAATATTTTAAATCCTTTCCAGACAGGTTTTATAAAGTGTGTGATTTCTAAGGTAGATGTTGATTAGTAACTATTAACTCCTTTTCGTATTCAAAAAATTTTTGCCATTAATAGTATTTAAATAGGATAAATGACAATCCAAGGGAGAAGAATCCTACAAACGCCTTACCATCCAGCTCCTTCCTTTGCACCTGCATGTTCTCCCCACGCTCCCCTGGTCCTCTAGCTTTTCTTGGCAGCTTACAAATATAATTTTTGTTTCTTTGTTTGCTGTTCATGAAATTGAATAATGGTGAAACAACAAGCCTGGCATTTGGAGTTCTGCATTTAAACCACACCTGTGTTTGAAAGGCTGCTGCAATCTTTGTGGTTGGTTCACCTCTTTACCTCTCTGGGCACACCGCAACAAGAATGGCTGACAGAGGGAGGGAGGGAGAAAAAGTACATCTCAAATGGCCACTTTTTTCCTAAACAAAACAGACAGACTGCCATTCCACAGCACATTGGCTCACCTAAAAATTCAGATGGCAGCCCCTTTGAGAGCATCAGTGTAGTGCCCCAGTTATAGGTCGCAGGCCAGCCACAGAGGGGTAGGGCTGGACCTGAACCCTGGAGGTGGCTCTCACCCCAGGGAACCCGACACAAACACCCACAACAGGACAAACTCCTGCCTGTCCCTCAGCCTGTGAGGTGCTCTGCAGTCATGCTAACAGTACTGGGCCAGTGATGCCAAGTGGATTTTATCTGAGAGATTAAATAAGGCAGGGTCTATTATTTTGTTCATTACTGTTAATTGACCTATTCTTCTTATGACAGTATATCATTCCAGACAACACACTATTTACACAATAGAAGACAACGAAGAACTAAAGCTTAGGGAGGGAGGAATGAAAGTTACTGGAGCTGAGGAGAAAAGCCACATACAAAAGTAATTTTTCAGGCTTTCAGGAAGTTCCTTATCTTCTCTTTTCTCCACAGAAAAAGTTGGGATTATGGACAACTACTAAAAATAGCAATATTATTGCTACTATGACCACCACTAACAATAATATTTTCTTTCATCCTACTATTCATTCTCCATATTTGAATCCCCAGATTAGTTTTGAGAAATGCTGTTTTATTTATATTTTTGTATCACTTAAATTTTTACTTAGCATAATTACCATATAATTAAACATGTAAACATCTGCAATATGCCAACTATAACAGTTCACTACTAAAACAAACAGCAAAACGTGTGTTTTCTGATGATATACCTTGAATTAACATATTTTTAAAAAATAATACTTTACCTTTGTCTGGTGTTTCCACACATTGAAGTAAATTCTAGAAAGATAAAACCCAAGGGAAAAAGTAATCAGTTACTTCAGAAAAGACCAGAGAGCAGGTAAAATGGTGTTAGGAGTAGTACTCATGGAAAATAAAGTTGTTTTGGGTCAGAAAGGGGGAGGTTGTTATGCTGAGAGTGGTCATGTCTGGGATCCAGGGCCTACCTTCCAACTCCACCCCCCACTTCCTCTAGCAGCTTAGACAACTGACTCAGGATCGGATTTCTGGAAGTATTTAAGCACATCAAGATACAAATAAGTACTTAATCTGCATTTGAGGCATGTACACATTTTCAACCTTTGCAATGGTATAGCAGAGAGATGAAAACCCTCTCCATTTCTTTGCATCCTTGCATATTCATACACAAATACCACGTCCCCTCTGCCCGCCCAGCCAGGGCCTCGGCCTCCTCTCCAAGCTGAGGAACACCAATGCCCCGCTCAGGCAGCCTATGTTCCACCTGTGTTCCTGTGCTAAATCAGCAAAAATAGCTACGACTTCAAAGGCCTTCGAGCAGCCAACTAACTAGAGTCAGCCAACAGGAAATATCAGGCACAGCAATCTGGGGGTCATTTAGGCCTTGGGTGCCTAAACATGGCTCTTGATGCCTAACATCCAGGGCAGTATCTGGATTCTACCTCAGGCATCCCACTGCTGTCAGTGGGAACTGCTAAGTGCTTGCGGCCTCTGAAAGGTCAGGCCAGTTATTTAGCCTGAAAAGACCAGACTAATTTTTAAGATTTTTTTTTTTTTTTTAAAGCTGCTCTACTAAATCCCCAAGTCCAATAACAGCCATCAGTCAGGCCTTGCTCCAGGCTTCTCAGACACTGGGCAAAATTAAATGTTGCTACACTGCATGTACTTTCCCCTCCACATAGGAAAATCTGCTGTTACCACATGGAGCTTAGCACCAAGCTGGCTTCAGCTCGAAAGCTTCCCCTACTGGCAGTTTGGTCAGCCCATCTTCATCTGGCTCTGACATCAGACTGGCATTTACCAAGGTGACGTAGAAATACATTATTGAGATGTGACTCTTGACCAGAGAGGCTGTCAAGATAATTTGGTGTTTCACTATGCCCCTGCTTTGCATCTGAACCCATGTCCCTGCAAGGTTTATTATCCTTCACAGTCACGAATTCCTTTGCAATGGGTTGAGGATGCTACCTACATGTTAGTACACATGTATTCAGCAAGAGGCTTCTTAAAAATTGCAGTTCATGCGGAGGTGACATAAGAAGCACAGTGCTTGATGTACATCCTCCCTCATGTACCCATCTTGGAATTGTCAGCATTTGTCTGGTAAATATAAAGAAGTCAAGTGCCTACTTGAGGAAAGAAAAGCAACCTCCATGCTGAGAAATATGTTTTCACAATCTTTATATGCAGCAAGACAAATGGAAATAGAGACCTTTGTTCAATTCTCTCAAATTTTGGAAAGTAAACAACCTTTTGGAACAGCACTTATAATTTCAACATAGTGTGGCCCATTTAACATATAGTGGATTAGTGCCTGTTCTGGCAAGATTTGATCTCATAGGACATTTTGTGAAGTGCTGTAAGAAAGGAAGAAAAAGAGATGAAAAACATTAGTTGTACAGCAGGCCCAGCTTTTCCCCTGAACGGATTTTAAAATCCCAGGGTTAGGGTGGTCAGAGACTGAATGAATCACCTTTATAAAGACACAATCAGTTAAGAAGAAACTATCACTAGTACCAGTTGCTTTCATAATCTCTTAATCACACTGGAGGAATTCACAGTACTAGCAGTGAGGAGGCAGTAAGGAGGCAATAAGAATAGTTTAATTGAAGACAGAAGATTTGAAGAAAGTTTTTTTTGTGTGTGTGTGTTTGTTGTTGTGTTTTCCATAAAACAACAATTAAATAGAAGGTTTTTTAATTTTTTTTTTTTTAAGTATGCAAGCACACATGCAGAGATATGTATATACAAACATGTATTGCACCCTATGCAATTTACATTGGAAGAAGTAAGCATTAGTTTCCCTGAGGCATTATGTGCACATAGAGCTTGCCAAATCAAAGCGTTAAAAGGTATTCCATGTGAAAACCATACCATACGTTACACTAAAGCATCAGGAAACCATGGTGAAAAAGCAATCAGAACTTTTCTTCCGGCATTTTGCCCTTATGCAATGTGTAATGCTGCAGTATTTGAGATGTGAGAGGTAGCCTCAAAATTCACTTCAGTTGGGGTGCAAGTTGCTTGCTTGTCTGAAAAAAGGGTGATCCTTGTAGTGGTTAGGCACCCTTCCTCTCTTCTACCCTAACAAAAAGTCTTGGGGATACTATTCTGATGAGCATAATAGAAACAAAGCAGACTGACAGGATAGACTATTATTTCAGGATTTGATCGTTTCACCACTACTCAGAATTCACATAAAATGCCCCTATACTTCAGTTTGAGATTGACTCGAAATAGGGATTGGAGAAGTTGGTACTCCATCTAACATCCAACCATTGAGTACTAATTCTGGCTACGTGTGTTGATACAGAAAAGAGAGCTGGTCTGTTGTCTTTGTATAAAAATTGATAAATATAAATAAAATTTGATTTGTTATATATATATATACACTATATATAATGTAGGTTCATACATGTAATCTTTATTTTCATAAAATGGAGCAGTATTTGAGTTACAGAACAAGCAGAAATATATTTTACTGCATTTATGGTATTTATAGTTCTGTGGCTGCTGAATAAGATGAAGGTCTTCATAAACTCAAACCTGAACTTTTTCTACATTGCCAAAGTCTAATAGACTATCCTAGCACTTATTTCTCAGAGGATTAAGAAGCATAGAGCAGCAGCAAGTGTTTGCTAGTGCAGGAACAATTCAACTCCCCCCCTCCCCATGCTCAATTTCTTTGAAGTCAACTGTTAGTCAGGTTTGCTTCACCAAGTAAGGGACTAAAGGGAGAGGGGTGTCAGTGAAGGTCATAGACAGCCTTTACAAGGTTTCAAGGGACAGACAATAAGTTCAGCTAACCAAGCCTGAAAGTAAATGTTAAAAGAACAAAAAACTCAACAACTTAAAACTATATTTCTTAAAAAACAACAACAACAACAAAATAGTAACAAGCTAGTTAGTATTCTCCTATAGAAAAACAAGCAGCTTCTTACGGGAATATTAGGACAGAAAAGTATTTTAAGACAAGTGGTAAAATATTCAACCAGGACAGAGTCTTTTCAACATTCAGAAGAGGGTATTCAGGAACAGTATCATTTCTCTAATTACAGATGAGCAAACACAATCGTTATCATCATCACCACTTATCATTTTTACCCTGTGGATATTCCAGCCAGGACCAGCACTCTGCTATGCTGGAGACTGTACATATAGATAAAGAAAGGCAGTCCTTGCTCTGAAGAGCTCATAATTTAAGTATATAAGAGAGAGAAACAAATAGTATTACAACCTCTTTGGGAGGAAGTACATGGAAGTTGGTTCAGCAAAACCTCAATATATTGGAGACAGTCTACACAGCAGAGGTGGAAGTTCCCCATCATTGGACACATGCTAGGTAATGAGCAATGGCAAGCTGGGAACACTTGGAGCAGGTTTTTTTTAATTCCTTTTTTTAAAAAAAAGATAAAAATAAAAATAGACCAGCTCATAATTCAATTATTTAATTATTTAAGTAACAGTCACTTCATCTCTAACATTAGAATAGTATTTGCATGACAGTGACTCAGAAGAAAAGTAGAAGCAAACATGATCAACAGAAACATTAGACTTGAGAAAGATGACCTGCACTCTGTTTTTTATCCCATCATCTTCCTTTATCTTCTTCTTCATGGCATGACGGGTGGGATTTTCTTATTGATCAGGCCACGCTAACTGGGCTACTGATTTGGCTCTTTGATCACTTCATCTGTGTCTCTGTTGGAATTCAGAGAGGATGGGACTGAAAATGGACTCAGGAATACTCAGTAAACATAAGCCAGTCATAGGAGGCAGTTTACATGTTGGTTTCACAGAGCTGACCTGAACACACAAACAGAAAATACAGTAAAACAATTCCCATTCATTCCAAAAGAAGTCTTTTAATAAATTAGTCCCAGTACTTCTGCTCTGATTCCTTCTTTTCCATCTGAAAGGAGACCACCACCTGCTATTCTCCTGTCTATCTGTATACAGGACCAAGCTATTTATCCACCTCTTAAGAAAGGTTCTGGGTTGACAAAATACTTTTCTCTGGGGGAAGATGCTGATCTGCCTGACATCTCTCAGGACAGGCTGAGGTTTAACTGAAAAGCAGACCATATGAAGCCCTTATTATTTCTTTTATCTCTCTCTCTACTATATTTGCACTGTACTACAAAAAACAAACAAACAAACAAACAAACAAATAACAACAACAACAACAAAAAAAACAACTCTTCTTAAATGAAGATAGTCTTATTTCCATTTAAATCAATGACATGCCAGATAGAATATGCAGTCACAAACCCGTTTATGCTGGCAATTAGCCAGAATAGTGACTTCTAATAATTAATGCTGAAGTGGACATGAAAAGATTTAGGATGCTACACAAACGCGATTTACAGTGAACCATGACCTAGAAGGAAAACAAGGGAAGACACTTAGGTGAATCAGCTGGTCAGCTCTGAAAAACAACAACAGAACAGAGCTATGTTTTTTCTTGCAGCTTGGTCCTTAACAATACTTGCCAGCTTTTCATCTTGAGAAAACATTCAGTACTCTACCCTTCAGAGAGACAGCACCCACATAACTAAATTCAGAAGGGCACAGCTGGTTCTGTCCAGGGCCATGCAGCAGTGTTTGCTCTGTGAGCTGTAGCGTCCCCTCTTCCACAAACGTAATGGAGGGCTTTACTTACAACCCAGGCCTGCAGAAAGCCACCACAGGTATTCTAGGGTGTATTTGCTTGGATGCTGTACTGTACCTAAGTTGGAAGTTACTGTCCTGCTCTACCCGCACCCCAACACGTAAGAGGAATGAACAAAGGCCAAGAATGCAGAGATTTAAGAGGTTCTCTGAGCATTGCTCAAGTCACTTCAACAGGCACACTGTTTTTTTGGCAGGTCTTCTCACCTCTCAGTAAGAACCTTGCCCCCGTAAAACAGTGAGCATTTAGGGGTTTGAACCTGTCAAGTATAAGTGCATATGGATGACAGGATATAATTAATTTGCTGTATGTCACTCCTATGACATGAGAAATGTTATAAAAAGAATAGTGTTAGTTTTCTCCAGTCTTACGTTTGGGACCTCAAACTGCCTATCAGGCATAATTAAATAAATTCCTTTTATGTAGCTAAGCATCTTTAATTAATATTCACTAGTTAACCCAGTTAACACTAGTTAGCTCATTGTTTACTTTTCTGTCCCAGGTGTTCTTACACATATCATGAGCCATGGGCTAAAAATCAATAAAAGAAAGAAGAACAGCTTTGTAAGGAGGCAGTGGTCTGAGAAAGCAAGCATCTTGCCCAATTTGGCATATATTTCTTAACAATATTTGCTGTGAGAAAGAATGGTAAGAAAAATACCACACTGGGAAGGAAAAAGAATCCTTTGGAAAAAGAATCCTTTATATCTTATTAAACTTTTAAAAAAGTTTGAAGAGGAATTTCATTAGGGTGGGAAAGAACTAGGATGATTTAAGATTACACCAGACTAAATCTAGGTGATTAATGGCTTGATTTTCAAATTTGCTGAGCACTTGTATTTCCAAGATGCTGACTTCAAATGAGTTTCTGGGTGCTCAGAACTTCTGTAAATCAGGTCCTCACTGACTTGTCCAAGGTCATACCAAAAAGGCTGATGACAAAACCGAGAACAGATACTGCCCTCCAAAACCCTAGTTCACAATTCTACAGTCACCTCTGGAGACATCACTTCAGCGTTTTAAGAATATCAGATCCAAGGATTCCAGATAGTATCAGGACTATGTTATTCTGGTCTTTCTCTGCATAAGTAGTAGAGACGTTTCCACCTGAAGAAGTCAGAATTTAGATGACGTTTACAGAAGGAATGTTGTTTTTACTTTTACCAACCTATGCTAAATACATGAAACTTGAGTTCTTGGAGATTATGTGATTTGGTGAATAGCTGATGCAGCAAAGAAGATATTTGTATGTTTGTTGTGAATAAGAAAGAACAACCACAGGAGCATATCAGTTATAGTTAAACACAGGACACATCCTCTGTTGCTCCTTTGTCACACATAGTCAACAGTCTTCTCTTTTTATAGTGCCTCTTCCTAATACTTGCCATAGGGAAAGTATGTAGAAAAACATTAGAATGGCCTTAGTCAATCAGAAAGTTAATGACACCTATTCGAGCTCCACTTCTAAAGAAAAAATAGGACATCAGCGTGTCAAGGCAGCTTTAAAAAGGTTTCAGTTCTTTTTTTTTTTTTTACCTGTGCTTTCACCAATGGCACTGCACGGAGTTTCTTGACTGCATCAGTAATGTCTCTGGTTTCCACGAAGCAGAGGACACTGCAGATTGCTTTAGCTACTTCAATCACATTATCAACTTTTTGCTGCTGATAGCAGAGAAAGAAAAGAAGAAAAAAAAATAAGAAAAAAAAAAAGCTAACAGCATTAGTCTGGCTATGTTGAAATTGCTAGTGATCAATAGTTTCCTAAGTATAGCATTTTTTTTTTTGTAGTCCAATTATCTTCCACAAAATGTAGCCTGTTGAAAACTGTGACAAATTTGGTATCTAAGACTGATCTTGAGGCAAAATAGAGGTTTGTCTGAGCTTCATGAGTGTAGAAGCACCGTAAAGAAACTTCTAAGAAAACTCGAACCCAAATGATTCACAAACTTTCTGAGGTTTTTATGATACTGTGAATTTATCCCCACTATTGTCTCCTACCCACTTCTGTGAGAGATGGCATGGCAGAGATCCATGTTCCTCCTAAAAATACTGTGTGGGAGGCTGCACAATACCTGTGGACTGAGTAGTTCTGTAACTGGCTTTTCTGCAGCATATATATATGTATATAGTTCAGACAATTAAATCTTATTGATAATAAACTCAGTTCTTTACATATTACCACACTAAAAAAAAAATCTCTACAAACATAAAGTCAGGTACTCGTTGGGGAATTCAAGAAAAAGCATCTCTATCCCAAAGGAAGGAAAATGCAATCTACATAAGTATCAAGTACCCTATATTCAGGAAAGTAAATAAATAAAAATTAATGTGTTTACTGCATAGTTATATGACTTCCTTAAACTT
>VXAL01017261.1:124259-139095 GCA_013399475.1 Chauna torquata
TAACACGCAGAAACTCTTCTATTTAATATTCTCCATGTTTCCCTACTGATAAACATTTCTTTCAGTCAGCTACAGCATGTCTATGTACTGATAAAGCCACTTCTCCAACTCATCCATTTCATGCCTGAAAAGGGGAAACTGTACCAAGATGAACTTTCTGTTTTCAAGCTTAGGTTCTATATTTGGACTGTACCGAGAAGGTTATCACCTGTCATTAATACAAATAATTGTAAAATATATATTGAGGTCACTAATTCCATATTTAACTGCCTTGAGCTGAATTAAAACATGAATGAATTACGTAAATAATCCTCCAATATTTAGTGGTCAGAATTTTTATTTATTTATTTATAAATAAAAACAGCAACACCTTTTCATAGTAGAGGCTCTGGAGAGAAAAAGACTATGGCTGCCTGTAGTCTCTTGAGAACTTTGAACCTTCATTGGGTCGGAAGCTGATTCACCCTTTTGGCAATTTACAAGTGCACTTCCATCTCCATCGTATTTATTTCCTATCACCTGGATTTTTAAATTGAGCTCTTGCAGGATTTCCTCTCTATGCACACATACATTGCCAATAGAAGTAGGAGCCTTTAAGAATGGCACAGCTTTATTAGCATCTATAACACTGACAAAACTAAAGCATTATATGTTATTATATGTGCTGTTATTATTATTATATATGCTGGTCTACTGTGCAGTTGAAGAAAAAATTATATACATGCGTATATATACACAATTACTATATACATAGTAATTAAAATTGGATACAAACAATTACATTTTCATTTATCATTTTTTGTTCTTTGCATGTGGATATGGATTATTAGAACAAGGAATTTTATATCTGTACAGACACATACATGCAGGGGCAATTTTTGAGAAGTACATAAGCATTAGATGCACAGAAATGTAATCTCTGAGTAGAGTAATAGCTATACTGCTGGAGACAAAGAAAAGCCCAGTTTAGGTATTTTTGTGTACACAAATATATGCTGTTCCTCAAAGACAGCTGGGTGTCTTGAGGATCGTCTTTTTTTCTGCATCAGTTTACAGATAAATTAATAAAGTATTTAATGTTTTTATAGAGGTTACTACACCATAGACTTTTTTTTTTTTTTTTAAAGCAGTAGCTACTTCTGAGGAGCAGATTACACATCAAGGACAGTAAGTGCATAAGCAAATTGTGTAATACTATCTACTATGAATTATGACTTTTTTTTGCACTCTTTTTGGATATTAGCGTGTAAAAAGTTTTCCTTTCCCATATGTAGATATATCACATTGATTTTTTTTTTCCCCCGAAGGAGGGAATTCATTTATCTTTCAAAATTAAAAGACTTTTGTTTTAAATTTCCTGAAAGTCCAAAAGATTTATCATCAACATCTTGTATCTGTTTTCTTCCTTCTACATATTTAAATGCCAGCAGAACCTTTGACGTATATTTTGGGGTTTAAGTTATTTATATGAATAATAAAAAAAAAAGCTGTGTTTACAGTCTATATTAAAAGTTTTAAAAATTTTCTCTCTGCTCTGTCAGAGTACACTCTGAATAGATTTAAAAATGAAGTGCATGTCAGGTGATTTTCAGGGCAATCAAAATGGTTACTTGTCTGACTGCACACACACTGGGAACACTTTACATTTCAGCCCCAACAGCATAGATTTCCCCACCTCTGACACCTCCACCCCACCTCGTACCAGATATCTAAACATTTTATTTTTCATTTTCATTTTGTAGAGGCATTACCCATTGTAAAACAAATTTGCCATTTATTGGTCATTGTTAATAATAATGACAGTGTGTTTGTCCTAGAAGTCATGGATTGGTAACTCCATGGCTTTTTAATAGACATCCATAAATAAGCAGATTTGGAATTAGGTATACAAATGTGCCAAGAAATTATTACTATTTTTTTATTTAACTGAGGATGTCAGGATCTGTCTGATTAAAACTGAATGCCTAAGGAAGTTGCATCTGAGTAAAGAACTTAAGCAGTTAACATGTATGCTTACTTTGTTTACTTGGTACGTGTGCTTATTTTGGTTTACTTTAGCACATGTAAGTAACTCCCACTGGCCTATAGCTCAGAGTACGCTGGGGGTGGATTGTGGTGAAACAGAAAAAGGGTCCCATCTCTCCAAATGATGTGGGCGCTGGTTTCAAAATAACTATGCCCATCTCACTTTGGGATAGGGGGCAGCTATAAAGATCCCAATTTTAAACCTTCGTAAGTGGATCTAATCAGATTTTAGAGAAAATAAGTAAACAAAGATTCAAAGAATCAAGATTCAATGATTCCAAGAATGAATCTTTTTTTTTTTTGGCTTTGCCTTTTTAAAAAAAAAAAAAAAAAAAATACTTCAGTAAAGAAATATATATGCATATATGAGTTTGGGGACCTTGACTTTCCAAATAACTATGACTGCATCATATTTTATACACTAAACACTCTCCTTTGAGAGACTATTTACAGAAGCAAAGTTCAGTGAATGACTATACAGTATCAAACCCAGATATTTACTTTGTAGTTAGGCACAGTTCTACAGCTTTTGAATTTGTATGCACTTTGCAAAAGGAAAAAAAAGTGTCAAAGTTTTACACAAAAGTGTAGAATATGTTTACCTACATATATTTATTTACATATTTTGATATATGTATTTATGCATTAGTGCAGAGTACATGTCTGTATGCATATGTGCATTTATATACATATGCATGTATGTAGGTGTATATGTTTTGTGACTATTCAGAATAGAAATATCCACAGATCAAGAATATCCAGAAAAAAAAAAAATTTGGACTTGAGTACAATAGGTGACATATTTCTGAAACAAAATAATAGTTTTATGTTTTAACATACTTTTCAAAATAGATCAATACCTCAGCATAATGAGTTAAAACTCATTTCTTTCCAGTTGAAACCCTAGAAATTCCATTAGCATGACAATCTGAAACTCATACCAAGTAGATATTTGGTTTCTTCCAGGCTACCACTCAAATATGCATTTGTTCTTTAGGTTTAAATTCTGCCGAAAACATTAGTTAGAGCTAAGATTTCCTTGAAGGATGTAACATTCAACTGGCAGCCCACAGTACTTTAAAAAACGACCTTATGCGTTTTGCTGCCTAAACCTAAGTCTGCAAACAATCTCAAGCTCAAATAATTATATTCTAAGTATGTGGACACTTGCCTGTGATTTTGCAAAATCAAGGACAAATTTTGCAGATACAAAGTGTATTATACCTGTACTAATTCCAGATATTACACTACCAACCCAAAGGATACTGATTTTTTTTTTTTTACAGATTCCCCGATGCTTAGAACCAGTCACCTCCGATATTTTATCTCTGTAGCACTTTCTTCTTAATCTCAAGTCTTGTTAAGAGAATTTATAGCCTTCCAAAGTCAGGTTGAGCAGCCTTAATTAAAAGTCCTCTTTAATTGCATTTGAGACAGATTAATAATTAGATACCTTTCAAATTGAAGTTAATGCTTTTCTTGTATAACAGACTGAGAACAAATACCTCATTTTGCAATAGATACTCCACTTGACCTCTGTATTTCATAATAACTGAGACAAGGTTCTGTCTGGAAATTGAAAAAAAGAAAGCAACATCAAATTAATGGCAATTGGATAAGGAGAACATTTTTTTTTCCACATTCTATAAATCAAGAATAGTTTAACTGACAGTGATTTTATGTTGATATAAAATAAGGACAAGTGCTTAAGCAGACGTCATGTAATCTTGAGCCTGGTTCTCTGTGGTTCTTTGGTAGTCATTTGCCACTGAATAGAGATGTAAAAGTCCTCTTTTACCTGGAGGATACACGTTTCACAAGTGAAAGAACTCCACAAGTGATTTGCTATTTAAATGTCTATTTAACTCCAAATCCCATTTATTTCTCAAAGGTTAAGCATGTGCTTAAATGTTACCTTGAAGGACGGATTTAAGTACATGCTATGATGCCTTGCTTCGCAATCACTTCAGACTGTAAAGCTGCAGAGAATCAGGCAAAACATCTGCAAAAATATCTGGAAAAGCTCTACATTTCAAAAGTCCATACTAAATCACAAATATAAAGATGTATATTAAAAAAGGGGGCATAATTGTTACAGATTTCATTAAACTTTATTTGCTTACAGTTCTAAAGTTTACAAGCTCAAACTGTTTCAACAACTGCCTTTTCCATATTATTACCACAGCTGTGAAGTTATTTTACATTGTCATTCAATCCAGTCCTGAAAACTGGTTAAACTCATAACAATTCTGTAGGGAGACATATGTCACGCTGCAGTCCTGTGCCTTCTTCAAGCTACAGAAGTTACCACAAAGTCTGTGCAAGCAGACTGCTGTGCCTCAGCAAAGCTTCATTAAATTCTTTAGGGTTATGAACAAGAGTACATACCTTTCTACACTGAACTGCAGGACTGATGCTTCAGCTGTAAATCTTACCATTTTAGAACCACAGGTTCCAAGTGCTATCCACAACAGATAACCAGAGTCAGAGTTTTGCTTTTAAGGAGCATTTGTGTCACTTTCTGTTTCTAATCATAACCATACTGTGCCTTAAGCACAGTGAAATTATATTTTGTCATTTAAAAAAGGTGCTTATGGCTAAAGTTACTGCACACAGGAATACACTTTTCTTTTCCTTTGACAGCTACCTCTGTAGGGTAAAGCCTTCAGAAAACATTAGGAAAACCTTAATTCCCACTTCCACACCCTGCCTAGCCTACTCATTGGTAAATGGACACCTTATTGCCTTGATGGTACTCGGTGTAATAGAGTATACGTGTGCTTTTATGGAAAAGTGGAGACTTCAATTTACATTCTTTCTTCAGAGTTTATTTGTATTAAAATGTCAATTTCTCCCCGACACTTTTCCCCCTCTTGTATTTCCCACTGTCCCTTCATAATAGGGTTCTCTCTCATCAGAAGGCTTAGAGGAAATTTCCCCCCCCATTGCAGACTGGTAGCTAAAAGTCATTGAAGTATTTTGATTACTTCAAAGCAAACAGATTACTGTTTATAAAGAAATTGCGTGTGTATTTATCTAAGTTGGGCTAACAGCAATCAGAGATTGGGTTGCAGCTATGGTCCAAAGTATAGGTTGTATGGTACATCATTAGGTTTTCATTGTATATCATATGCAAAAGGAGGAAAGAGAGGAGGAAATTTCACTGAAATTATCACACAGAATATAAAAATTTCAAGTAGGCCTTCCTTTTGCTAATACCAGAGTGTATTTCCCTGTAGATGCCTACTGTTCACCTCCTCCTACAGGTGGCTTTGCCTTTACAGCTTTTTATTTGCAATCTGCACTAGCCTTATCTAGCCAGGCAGTTTGTGCATTGAGAAGCTGCCTGGCAATTCCTCCTGTAATCCTGTTAAATCATAGCTAATACAAGTTGTCACTTTGCTTTGACCAAGTCTCCAGGCATAACATCTTTTTCATAGCATTACCCAGCTTAGTAGTAGTACTAAACAAGTAAGCTTACCCTATGGCCTTGATGCACACAGTTAAGCATGTTTATTAGCATGTTTGACCTACTAATTAAAAAAAATAGCATATTTTCCATCAGCTGTTTCTACCCTAGATAATTTTTTATATATGTGAATATATATATAGATAAAGTAGTCATAATTTTACATAACAAATAAGGAAAAAAAAATCCAAGAATATGCAATGATGACCAAAATACCTCTACTAATGCTATCCTGAATCTTTGGCTACTAGATAACTAATAATACTCATGTTATTATAAATATATACCACATATGTGAACACCTTTGATAGCTGTGCATAGATACGGCAATGCTAACCAACAATCATTCAATGTTTCTTTGACACTAAGGAAATTTTTGGATCTTTTAGCAAGGCAATATAGTACAATAGCTTTGAAAAGAAAAAAAAAAGTATGAACTTATGAACAACTTTGGAGTCAGTGTTGGATCCTGACTGATCTATATAGGAGGAAGAAGACAGTCATATATAGCATATATTTACAGCATTCATTTTTTCATTTTCCTGGCAGCAGCACCTACTGTGGAATGGCACTGGGTTTCCTTTCCAAAAGGCCATTTATAACCATGCTGCCTAACAGCTTTGCCTAAATGCATGGATCAGGCTAGCCATTATGTTATAGTTACTGGCACCTCAATGTTGGAGATTATGGGCTGAATTCAGTTCTGGTCCAGTGGACTGTAGTTCTGCTGATGTACTCATAATTTACATTGTGTTTAATTTTCAAGCTATGAAAATCAGTGAGTGAAGTGATGTAGAGGCTGCTGGTTTTATTTGTTTGCATTTGCCTGTGAGAGCAAATCTGATGATTACAAAAAGTCGGTTTCCAAAAAGTAAGTTTTTTCTTTTTACTTCACCTCAAGCCAGTTCAAACAGTTCTTTCCCTTCTCTGCCAAGTTCTGCACCTGGGGAGGAACAGCTCTGTGCACTGATATGTGCTGGGAGCTGACGGTCCAGACAGCAGCTTTGCAGAAAAGGACCAGGGGGTCCTCATGGACGTTAAGCTGCACACGACTCGGTAATGTGCCCTTGCAGCAAAAAAAAAAAAAAAAAAAGGCTAATTAGTATCCTGGGCTGCATTTGGCAAAGTATTGCCAGCAGGTTGAGGAAGGTGATCCTTACCCTCTACTCAGCACTGGTGAGGCCACACTGGGAGTACCATTTCCAGTTCTGGGCTCCTCAGTACAAGAGAGAAATGGACTTACTGGAGAGATTGCAGTAAAGGGCCACAAAGATATTCAAGGGACTAGAGCATCTCTCATGTGAAGAAAGGCTGAGAGAGCTGGGACTGTTTAGTCTACAGAACAGAAGGCTGAGAGGAGATTTCATCAGCATATATAAATACCCAAAGTGAGGGCACAAAGAAGATGGAGCCAGGCTCTTTTTAGCAGTGCCCAGTGAGAGGATAAGAGGCAATGGGCACAAACTGGAACAGAAGAGATACCATCTGAACATGAAGAAACCCTTTTTCATTGTGAGGGTAACTGAGCATTGGCACAGGTTACCCAGGAAGGCTGTGGAATCTCCATCCTTGGAGATATGCAAAAGTAGTCTGGACACGGTCCTGAGTAACCTAGACTGTGCCCAGACATCACTTAATTAGACCTTATAGAAAGAACTAACTACTCCTGTCTGGTTTGAATCTGCTACTTTCACTTCATGCTCCCTTATTCTTACATTGGAAGGCGCAGTAAATGATCCTTTCCTACGCACATTATCTGTGCTCCTCAATTTCATATACTTTCATCTACAAAATACCCATCTTTCATCTCTTTATCAGGATAAAGAATATTGTCACTTTTTTGTTTCTCTTATGGAAGGCATTTCATACCTCTGAGCATCCTTGCTGCCCTTCTTTTCACTTTTTCTGAATTCTACTACATCATATTTGGAATGGGAGAAACAGAACTGCCAGCAGTGTTCAAGATAAACAAATACCCTACATTGATATTGTAGCATAATATTGTTTTGTTTTTACTGTTGTTTGTTTTTGATTCCTTTCATAACAATTCCCAACATTTGTTTTATCTTATTTGTAACGGCACCAAGCTGACATTCAGAACTATTTATTATAACCCCAGGAACTCATCCCTGGTGGTAAAATTCAACTCAGAGCCTATGATTCATACAGGAATTTAAGACTCTTTCCTCCCATCTATATTTATCATCTCAAAATTTCATTTGCCATTTTATCACACACTTAACCTAGTATTGTAAAATCCTTCTACAAATTATCACAGACAGCTCCTGTGCACATTATGGTCAGCAAACTTTTGTCACTTAGCTATTACCTCTTTTTTTTTTTTTTTTTCCTCAGATAAGTTAGAAATGCAGTTGACAGCACAGGGTCTGACTGCAGATCTTTCTGGGTCATCGCTGGTGGAAAATGTTTTCTCCCACCCATCAACAATCCATGGGACAAGCAGAAAATAGCTATCTAACACAGCTCATGCTTCTACTTTTTCAATATTTACTGAACTTGTGGTTGAAAAAAATATTTATTGCCCATGCTACCAGTTCTTCATTGCCCTATAATATCAGAGGAAATCTTGAGCATAAGTGTTTTGCAGCTCAACATCTTTTATCACATATCTCCTCTGAAAAGTCTCTTTGCAATGAAAAAGGCCACACAATTTACATCGCAAGAAATAAAACGGTGAACAAGTAGTGTATATACAGACTGCATGATTAGTTTGATCTCTCTATAGCAAGGAACAGAATAGAAATTTGAGCCATGCTCTTAGGAAGCCAGATGGGTCCTCCATAAGCACCAGACATTTTCCTTGAACAACTCACAACCTCTCTGTTTCTCCTCCATCTGCTAAATGACAGGTGTGGCCTGTCAGGTGTTACCTTCCTTGGCAAAGTACTTTATGACACGTTGATGAAAAGCATTACAAAAAGCATTAAACAGCACTTCTTTCTAAGTGCTTGAAATGGAACATAATGAAAGTTGAATGAGGAATCTATCTCGTTTAGTGCTTATCCGTGGCAGGTTAGATTTAGAGTCAGATGCACTTTGAGTACTAAGTTAAAAATCTGCCATAGCTAGCCCCAATAAAAAAAAAAATAAATAAAACATCACTGAACTGCAAGACCACAAGGATAACAAAAAGGAAATTATTATTTTTGTAGTATTTACTCTTAAAAATTCTCTCTGTCAGAGCAACACACACCTGAAAATTATGACTCCTTCAGTCCTGGGAAACTGAGAACCACAAAAATTCTAATGAAACCTTCAACAACATAAACGGGTAAGAATTGGGAAAAATTATATAGATCTATATACAATCACAGATTCTTGCTAAGCAATCAATAAGGTCTGAAAATAAAAATAATAATAAAAAATCAATTTTCTTTCTCTTTGGTACCATTCCTGTCCCCAGCAGGTCTTGGAAATGTCCTTTGGAGTCAGGAGGCTCACTACCAATATAAAAAATTACAAATAGAAATACTAGTAAATACCAGTGTTCTTACCGAGTCAGTCTCCAAGCACAGGTATATTCTAACAGCTGATTCACACTGAACTGTCTTTGGTCATCCTCATGCTGTGGAAGAGAAGTGTATAATGAGATATAGTGTTATAACAGGAAGAATTTACATTAGACAGATTTGCTTGGTATTTTCCAAATACCAATATATTCTTTTAGGAACACCTTCCTTTCAGGATGTGTTAGTCTTTCAGAAAATTTTATTTGGTGGCTCTTTCTCGTATTACACTGGCTCATACTATATAAGATGCCAAACCAGGTTGTCACACTAGTTCCCTCTGGCTACATATAAATTAAGGCTACAGTCAGGCCTCAGTAAACCCTGCCTCTGCTTTCTTCTTACAGAAAGCAGAAGGCACCCTTTTGCAATGGCAATATATAGAAGTCATGAAGCAGAAATCAGTTTACATGCACAATCTCTCTGCTGCTCATTTTTCTGAGAGAACAGAATGAAGAACATCTGTTCCATCCTCTGCAAAATCTCTGAAGAGCCTTCTCTGACTGAGGGGTCACAGAGATGATCACAGGACTAAAGCACCTTTCACATGAAGAGAGGCCGAGCTGGGACTGTTCAGTCTGCAGAAGGAAAAACTCCTCAGAGGGGGATATTATCAATGTGTACAAATATCTGATGGGAAGAAATAAAGACAAAGCAGCCAGACTCTTCTTGATAGTGCTCCCTGACAGGACAAAAGGCAATGGGCACAAATTCGAACACATGAAATTCCGTCTTGACACACACACACACAAAAATAAAATAAAATAAAAATGCAAGGGTGGTCAAATGCCCTTGGGTGGAAGAGGTTGCCCTGAGAGGTTGTGGAGTAGGTCTGAATATCTGCTGAGATATTCAAAACCTGACCAGACAACAGTCCTAGGGAACATGCTTTAGCTGGAAACCCTGCTTGAACATGGGAATTGGACCGCATGATCCTAAGAGGCTCCTTGCGGCCTAAACAACTCCGTGAATTTGCCTTGGCGCATTCTGCTGCACAAACCTGTCTCTCTTCAGATAGAGTCTCTTCTCCAGCCCCACAGATTTGTATCCTTTGATGCCCATGGAGGCAGCTCAGCCCATGCCAGGTATATACAGCCAGTTTATTAAGCCACCATCATGTCCTGAAAAATCTGCCCTTTCTCTGATTCATGTTTGAGCCCAGATCCCTTTAACCCACCGGGGAAAGTTACTGAGAAGCTTGTGACAAGCACAACCCCAAATTCACTAGTCTTGGATTACTAAGGGAATGACAGTTATGAACAGGTATAACCCTGGAGAGGTGGGGGAGAAAAGAATTAAATAAGAAAACAGAAGCAGCAGAGTAGCACAGCACATAAGCATCTAGTAGTGAAGAGCTTAATGTGAATCAATTCATGCTAATTCTGCTTTAGATTGCTATGTAGACACTTAGTAATAGTACCATTTAAGAAGCATGATCTTTCTAAGCTAGATATTTTACAGATGTGCTGCAAAGAATTTCCACCTGGAGTGTTACTGTCTGTTTTGTTGCATAATAGAAATAAATTGAAGATGAATTAGACAAATGAAGTGGAAGGGGGTGAAGGTAAGAAAAACATTCTCATGCATTAAACCTCAAAAGTAATTATTTTAGACCTGTGATCTAAGCTGCACTTTGTCTTGGCGTTTGATCTCTTACGCAAACACCTGTGTTGCTGATCTTGGTGTATTGATGTGAGAGCGCTAAGTTATTACAGAGGAGAAGACAGGGCAAGTACTTGAAGGTTAGGAAACTGGATGCACTTGGGAGTAGATAGTCTTTCTCAGCTGATTGTAGAATCAGTCTCTGAACCCCACAGAGTTGCTCCCACAAATATGATTACAAGACATGCAAAAATAGCTTATGTATACCAACTTCCTGAGTGTAGCATTAATTGTGCTATGCTATACAGGGCTCTGACCTAGTAACTGCAGTTACTCACTGCTTAAAACTGTCTTTTGCCCTTGCCACACTCAGAGGTTTGGAGGATCTGATCTCTGACAACTATTATGCCTCTTCAATGCATGCTAGAGGACTGGTGTAACGTCTTGAGCCTTGAGAATACTCCTATTCCAGGAAGTTGTAGAATGCAACTATGGAGTATTTGGTGTTTGGATTTGCTACTTCTAGACAAAGCAATAGGCAATCACATGCATCTTGACTCTCAGCAGATAATACTCCATCTTTTTTTTTTTTTTTTTTAAAGTCATGTTACTCTACAGATGAGTAGTGTACATATTCTGCAAAATCCACTCTGCATTTTTATAATGTTACTGCATGCTATCAGTCACACTGCCACCTTTGGAGATCTTACAAAAAGTACAGCACATCTGAATTCATCAATCATAGGGACCAGGCTGGTGCTACAGATCAAGACTGAGAAATAACAAACTTCCTTCTTGCTTTCATACGCTGCAAAGACTAGAGGATGGGGAAGGATGAACTTAGAAACAATGTAACACAGACTGAAGGAGGGAGCTCTGAAGCTGAGAGAGAAATTAAATATGTGATTGACATGAGCCCAGAAGCTGTAGGGGATCTGATGGTCTACGGCAATGTGAATTATTTAGCACCTAAATACATATGGGAGATTATTATATAGAAGGACTGTCAAGATATTAATATGTCTCTGTGATATTAGTTAAACTGCATTGTTAGAAGAGATTTCTACAAAGTAACATATTCCAAAGTTCAAAATTCTGAAGGATCCTACAGATCACAGGTCAAACTCTCCCCAAGAGTAAACACAAATTAACTCACAAAACTAAACAGTAGCTGTGCATGTACATAACTGAGACGGATCAAGAAAGATTTATTGCATCTTAAAAGTCTCAAAATTTATGCCTTTTTAAAAAAATTATTTTCCCATATTTTTATATGAATTCTGAGGGAGGAAAATTTATTTTTTAAAAACTGCCTCTAAACCTGTGACTTTCAAATACATTTTACAACCACCAGAGCTGCTAGTTCCAGAGAACAACAACAAAATTGAATTTGTGAGCTCAGTGTAGACTACCTCAGGTGCTTGAGTTTGGTGTGACTAGAGCAGGTCTCAGTACATCCAAAGAGATCTGCAGGGCTGGGTCCAGAGCGAAAGGAAATGCGTTGCCTTCAGCGGACCATAGTCTGTGTCTACTCTTTTAGTTTTTTTCTGGTCCTGACAGACTTGCTCGTACCCCTGCCTGTGAGCAGAACCTTTCCTTTTCGATACAAGTGCTCTGTCACAGGCATGCCCTGGAGCTGGAGGAAAACTTTGGGTCTGTGACTTCTACCAGCGCAAGAGCTGGTCATGTTCTTTGCTATTATTAGTAACCTGAAGTAACTTTATGGCCTGAAGCTTTCACAGCCATGTCAGTTATCATAAAGGAGTGATCAATAATTCACTTGAACATATCTTAAAATGTCACCCTTCCTTGTTAAACCCTATTGTATGTTATTAATTACAGTTCCACAAATCCTTTGTGACAATAAATATTTTCTAATGGCCTGAGCACTACTAGTTTGTCTTCCAAGCTTGTTACCTGTCTGAAATAATGCTTGAAAGACTATTTTTGTTTGTTTGTAATCATTCTGTGTGGTAACTCTAACTACTTCTGAAAAGTAAATGTCAGGAGCTGCTCAGTCTTTACTCCAGGCTTCCACAATGCATTGCTGTATATTAAACCTCATTTAGACCTGTCAAACTGCAACAGAGATGAAGGAGGCTTTGAGCATATTAATAGGACATGAAGCATTTTACAGCAGCACAATTTCAAGGGATATTTAAACACAAAGAAATGGCTCCATTCTATTTGAGGTACTACACTGTCCCTCTAAAAAGACACAAACGTGTAAATAATGGGAAAAAAGCCTTCTTATGATGGACCACTGACTTCACTTTTCTCAGTCTGTGCTTATGCTCAGACTGTTCACACAACTCATTAGGTAAAACACTAACACCAATAACACTGGTATATATATAAAGATATAATAAAGATATTTTTGAACTTTCAGGAAATATCACTTGCTGGCTGCTTTAGTCCAAGAATTTCCTTCTGGAAGTAATGGAGGCTCTTGTTAGAAAGTTGTAAGTGTTCTTTGCTGACTCTTTACTCAAAAGATTTATGCTTTACCCAGACTATAAGCGTTTGGGGATAACTCTGAAGAAATGGGTCTCTTGAATAGGCAGAGCACTCCCTGGAAATGGTATCTGGATAAAGTTTTCTGCTTCTATGCTATTCCACTGCACATCTCTTTCTAAACATCACCCAGCCACCAGGAAGTCAACATTTGTGACCCACTACAACTTGTGGAGGTTGTGTTTAAGGGTTGCCTCGCAGAGACCAGCTAGGATAAAATACAGAGTAGGACAGATGTGAAGTCAAAACAAATCTAGCATTCATTATTCAGAGTACTGTAAACCATATAAACTGGGCCATCGTTTGACAAGAGGACATTGGATTTTCTCCACATTCATTTTCATTGTCAAGATTTCAACACAAAAAAAACCCCTACAAGGTGCAGAATTCCCCGCTCCTGTCAAGAGAAGCTCTTTGTCTGTCCACATGGAATAAAACTGAGCTTCAATACGTTTCTATAATATAATAATAACCTTATGCTGTTTGTATAAGCTCTATTTGGAAGTTGAGTGGGAATCTTGCATCTTGAAGATCTGTGTCTTAAATGAGTTTTGTTCAGGAGTGTTAAGGCTGTAAATCTCATGACTGAAAAACAAATAAACAAATTCAAATTAAAGGTCACCCGTTGGCTCAAAAGCTTGTGATTCCAAGTAAAGCTTCAGGCCAAATTTCTTGCTTGCAACAGCTCAGTTCAAGACAATTTCCTCTTTCAGAATATACCATAACACAGAAAGTCAGCTCCCCACAAAATGTAAGTAAGCAAATATTCATCTTAAAAAGTATGTTTTTCAGCTGAATTCACAAAGGAATAGCAAACAGTTATTGGCCAAAGCTTATAAACTCTCTGGTTTATAAAAAAAAAAAAAAAGAAATAATTGCACATTGCTTATAATCATCCATTTATATTGGTTATTAATAATAATAGTGAAATAATAGTTATTTGCATATACACACATATTTTTAACTATGTATCCTGATTTCAACAACGTAAGGTAAGCAGCAATAATTATGAGAGCAACCTCCAGATGGCTGTTGGTGTAGTTTTGCTTCCTTAGCACACAAACAAGATTTTAAGCCTCAGAGGAGAGCCCTGTATATAACATCAGGTTCCAAAGCAAATAATTTTGAGGATCTACAGTAACAGCAGATCTACATACAGCAAATCAGTCATTTGCTCTATATTTTATTTTTTCATTTGAAGACAGAGTATCTTGTAGAGAATCAGTCATTGCCATGGAATTTTGAAGAAGAGATTGCTGGCAAGTTTTTTGATGCTCCCTCTTTTCAATGTATTTATGTAAAAAATACCTTCAGCACATGCTGTATGCATATAAGTAGCAAAATGCCTTTGTATCAAGCTTCTAATTCATGTTACTTATTTCTCACACAGAAAACATTGGAAACTTGCAGCTGCCCAGCAGAAGAGCCTGTAATACATTATTCCATTTAGAAGAGATGCTGACCTAAAAGAGGTAAATGACCTTTCCACCATTATATACATTTAGGTGTATCCCTAATTATATCTAATCACCATCACTCCACTCTTCTCAAGCCCAGCTTTCCTTGGCAGCACTATACGGAAAAAAGAAGTTTTCCCATCTCTTAACGCAGGATGCATTGCCACAGATCTAACACCAATAAGGACTATAACCGCCATCTAAGCTCATTGCCTGGTTAATGCAGGCAATGAAAATCACAC
>VXAL01017261.1:144131-174270 GCA_013399475.1 Chauna torquata
AAAAAAAATCCTTTGGGATTAATGGTTGGGAAAAGTGACACTGATTTTTGCAAAGGCAAATTCATCTCCAAAACAAGCTAATATGCATCATCAGTTACAACTCTAGTGCATGTTCAATTAGATTCACGTTGCTTCTTTCAAGCCTCCAGACACAGGAGTGCCAAAAGGGATATTCCATATTTATACAGACTTACGGAATGGCAAGTTGTTTCAGAACTCCCTGGGCCATGAAGGGAAGAAAGTATTCTGTTCTTTTCAAGTGCCATGGAAAACTCAGAATTCAAATGTAACCTATGTTTCTTTCCACCTGAAAAGGGCTTTTGTTGGAATGTCCGAATGTCATGGTTTTGGCTGGGACAGAGTTAATTTTCTTCATAGAGGCTTGTATGATGTTGTGTTTTGGATTTTTGATGAAAACAGTGGTGATAACACACTGAGGTTTTCAGTTGCTGCAGAGCTTATTGTTGTGCTTTTACAGAGTCAAGGACTTTCCTGCTTCTCATTCTACCCTGCCAGCTGGGGCTGCACCAGGAGCTGGGAGGGGACACAGCCAGGACAGGTGACCCAGACTGACCAAAGGGATGTCCCATACCATAAGGCGTCATGCACAACAAAAACAGCTGGGGGAAAGAAGGAGGAACAGGGGGACGTTGGGAGTGATGGCATTTGTCTTCCCAAGAAACCATTAGACGTGATGAGCCCTGCTTTCCTGGCAGTGGCTGAACACCTGCCCGCCCATGGGAAGTTGCAAATGAATTCCTTGTTTTGCTTTGCTTGCGCGTGCGGCTTTTGCTTTCCCTAGTAAACTGTCTGTATCTCAACCCACGAGTTCTCTCACTTTTACCTTTCCAATATTCTCCCCCTTTCCCACCTGGGGAGAGTGAGCAAGCAGCTGTGTGGTGCTCAGCTGCCTGCCAGGTTAGACCACAACACTGAATAAAATTGGCTGGATTTAATTCCAGAAAGACACCCCTGGCCCTGTGAATAAATCGCAGAAAGAATGACTTCTAGAAGAGACTTTCATCTCGCACAGCAGAAGAAGTCCCCAGAACAAATCAATGGTTAAACTTAAATAAATGTGCTGTACATAATTGCCACTCAGTACAATTACAGGGAATTCATATATCTTGTAAATGTTCTGCACCTGCACTACATTATGCCGTAGGTAAGTAAAATACACACTTCCTATTAGAGGTCACAAAAGGTGTAAGTGTAAATGTGGAATTTTTTTTTGAACAAAGACATTAAAGGTCACAGAGGACAAACCTGTTTCCATCCAAAAGGACAAATACCTAGAAGCAAGGTCCTTTGATTGTGCTTCCATACGTTTGCAAAATTGCTTGATGTTAAGAACAGAACGTACAGACGTAAGAGTGTGAGAGAGAGAGCGACAAAGTTAATATCAACACAGTCAAATACTTGTACTGTTGGAAAGTGTATCACTCATATGCCTCGACCCTTCTCGAATTCCTTTACAAGCTGAAGTCCAAGTGACCAGTTCCCAGTTCCTGGGACTGTACTAATATAAAGATTCTCTTCTGTCACTCCTCAGCTCACATCTGTGTTGTGCCTACCCACATTTCTTTCTTGCAACTTCTTCCACTCCTCATTTCACCAAATCAAGTCTAACAATGAACTGACCACAATGATGAAATCTCCTGTAATCCTTGCATCCTTTAGAACTGCCTCACACTTGTTTTTTACGTTTTACTCCAACATTATTTCTGCTCTTTTCATTCTGCCCTACCTTCTGCCTTAGGACAGGTATAGCAACAAGATTACATACAAACATGTCTGTGAGTCCTGACTCACTTTTTCCCCCATGATTCCTCCCGCATATTGATTCCCCTTGTATTGCCAACTTTACACCAAGCCAATTCTAGAAATTGGAATAGCTATACCAATTTATACTAACAGAACACTCCTCTGTGGTTATAATTTTATACCGCAGATGTAAAAAAAATGTTTTTTACCAGTATAATTATTGCACATCGTCATGCTTCCCGGCAAAAATAGCTACACCAACCAAAGTTTAATTTTGTAGTTATAACTACACTTACAGTAGTGGTTTCTGTTAGCTTTGCTGTGTCAGGCAGATACTATACATCACCAAATCCTTTATTGACATAGCAATGGTGCAATGGTGCCTAAAACACCGTACTGGCTGTACAGTTGATTTCATGACTGGATTTTATTTGCACAAATGCAAACAGAACTTTTTGATAGATACTGTGACACAGCAGGCTTGACAAAATGAATTAATGCTGCCATAAAATAATGTCGAAACCTGTCCTAGATTTGCCACTGGTTGATGGACTACCTTCTAGCCATACCCCAGGCTGAAACACTACACAGCTTGGACTCTTGCAGATCTACTACTCTATCAGTGCTATTAAGATAAAAGTAATATAGCCATCTTTGGAGGATAGCAACGTTATTAGTAACCGGTTTACAGAGCTCTGAGCACTGTAAAGAAAACACAAATAAAAATGCTACATTATAAACAATGTTCCCCCTATTTTTGCTGAAATATCATGTGGAGAATACAGCTTTGATGAAAACTCCATGACAAAAGACAAAGTGTAAGGCAGTCTTTGTCTTTAAGAGACAAGGTAATGAACTGGTCAAATTGACTTGCCTGTGGTCCTACAATATATCAGAAGCAGAGAAAGGGAAAATCCCTCAGTCTCTTTATTCCCTCACCACTAGATGATTTTGCCTCTCCCCAGCAACATTCTCTGATGTGCTATAAGCTCTGAATCCTAATGCAGTTCCATCAGACTTTTTTTTTTTTTAAAAAAAGGACTCAGCTGAGCAGCATCTCTGAATGAGAAACTTAATCTGCAGCGACAAGAGAAAATGAAGTTTATTTTTTACAAAGAACATATTCATCCAAAAGGTGCTTGCTTCTAATGATCCCAATCTGCATGAATATAACTCTGCCCACTCTATGATTAATAGCTTAAACTTCACTTTGAGTGAAAACCAATTCTTATTTAGGTCTCAATTAGCAAGGCAAAAAAATATCATCAATAAGGTCACAGGCAAGCATGTGAGTACAAATGATAAGCATTTAGATTTTTCTGTTCCGTACTCCTGCTCGCTATGTTGGCTGAACTGCAAAGCAGTAAGGTAACTGTGAAAATTACAGTATGGTAGAGTGTGGATGGAATTAAAATACATATGAAAAGATATTTTAAAAAACCTGATAACTTAAAAAAAAAAAAAAAGGCACATTTAGAAATAAAGCTAATAGCTATCCTTGGATGACTTTTCTTTGCTGGTATGCACTACGGCTATCTCTTTACTAACAACAGCCAGATCAATAAACAAAAAGCCCAAAATTCTTGTATACAGTCACATGCTTTGTTTTATTAGGCACTTCAGGATGCTCTGAACTTGCTGTCTGCAGCTCTAAACGCAAAAAAAAAAAAGAAAAAGTCTAAATGGAAGATTGATTCTTTGCTGTCATATGGCAAGGCCTGTTTTTGACTTGCTGCCGGCATTGACAGCTTGGAGTTATTCGACACTATCTGCTTAACCCCAATATAATTTACTTTTATATAACATCATAAAGGGCATCATGAAATCATTTTTAGTGGCATACGTTCTAAAACTAAGGGGAGATGGAAAAATAAAGCAAGATTTAAAGGTAGATGTAGAAGGCTTGGATGAAGGGATGCAAAGGGAGGATTTTCAGAAACAGCAGGTGGGTGGCCCTCCAAGAAATAAAAGATGATCATGAACAGGGCAAGTGTAAGGGAGTGGAGACCAAACTCACAGCTGGGAAACCCAGAGAAGGAGAATAGATTTAATCTATGGATACTTATGAAAACCGAAAACTTCTGCAAACAGTAGTAAAAATTGATGACAAAGATGTTTACTCCTCTCTTCTTTCAAGGACAGAGTTCTGCCTCCAGATGCATTTACACTGACCATGTAAAAAAGGAACTGCAGGAAATCAGCTGGGTAAACTATTAACATACACCTTACAGTGACAGAAGGGGCAGGGAGAAGGTGGCAAGGACTCCTGATAGCACTCTACAGACACTGCAAGAGTAATTTGCAGGAAAAGGAAGTATAGGAAGAGAAAGAAAGCCTGCAGGTTGAGTCAAGGCCAGGATTTCTGATCAATAAATAAAACGAGCTTAAAGACCAGAAACCAATGAGATTACAAATTGGAATTTCACAGATTGCTCTATCAGTTATCGACTGAACTGCAGCCTATACGCAGGTTTCTAACTTTTTTAAAATGTGGCTATTTGAAATCTGATATTCCCCTCATGAGTCAGATCGGATGTGAACTCAAGGATATCTCCATAGCAAGGGAATAATGGATGCTGAAATCTTGCAGTGCTGAGCCTAACAGTCACTAGCACACAAGCATTTGTTCTCCATCTCACTGAAAGCTAAATGGATTCTGGAAATCATCAAGTCTTTCAGGTGCTTCTGCAGGAGGCACGTTGAGTTGCTCATTAATACAGTCCAGTATAATAGTAAATGAAAGCTTCTGACAGGTCTTCACTTGTCTGGTTCACTAAACCACTCTGGTCTGAGAACAATTCACCATGTCACCATTTTGGCTTCACTTTAGTTTTTTCTGGATTAAGATGAAGCAGGAGCAGCATATTAATTTCCTTTGTTATTATTATTATTATTCCCTTATTATTAATTCCCTGTCTCATAACTTGGGGAACTTCTACCAGAATTCATCCCTGAATGATTTCCAAATACTTTGCTAGGGAAGAACTCTGCACAAGTACATCAAATTGCTCTGTTAGCAACACCGTGAGAAAAGCAATTTGCACTAGGGTAGCCCAAATATAGGAAAAAATTCAACCTGCGGCAACTCCACAGGCTGTGTTAAGCTACCCAAGGGACGATTTTGGTCTGGGATTTCAAATTTCAAATACAGGACTCTGAAGAAGAAGCAGGAGAAAGGGAGCTGAAAATACAGCATAGAATAGAATTACAAGCTGCTGAGGCCAGAAGTGCAGCTCAGTCCTTTCTGCACAACAGTGAAGGAGCAAAGCAAAAAAGCAGAGAACATTATTGACCTTGTTTCATTGCTAATGAGACGTGCAGAGATTCTGCAAGTGCAGGAATTTAAACAGTCTAGTATTGATGAGTTCTGCCCAACAGTGAAAATAAAACTATTTAGAACATACTGTACACTGTACTGAAACGCACTGAGCTCACCCTTAACACAAAGACTCATTATTTCTATTTTCTTTGGCAATTAGTACGACATGAGAAGAGACTTGGGGGGGAGGGGAGGAACCAGCAGCCCTGGCCCTCTTACGTAGTCAACAGATCTACGTACAACCTGACTCCCTGCTTTGCAGTTCTAGCGTTGCAGTCCTTCAGACGGCGCTCTGCTATACCAGCTCCTGCTTTGCAGAGATCTGAGACGTAACGAGTGGACTCAGAAATGTTAAAGTCTCCATCTTGAGTTGCAATCTATAATTGACCATAAACATCTGAACACTTGACCTCTGTACCTGTGTAAGAGCAGAAGTACCCAAGCTGGCTATAGGACAAAGCTGATTCTGCAGGGTGTGACACTTGCTCTGGCAACTACATTACTTTCATTACTCAAGCTGGCTTTCTTTGGGCCAGTTCAGGTAATCTTTACGCTATACTGAAAATAAGATTGCTTCTATAAGTTTCCCTTTCAATTACAGATGTATACTATTTTATTTAGCACTATTTTATGTCTCTAACAGATGAGCTGCGATTTCTGCAGTACCAGCTTAACATGTTACCACAGAAAATTGCCAGCATCTCCCCTTCTGCTGAAAGTCACCATCCCGGTAGCAGAGCTGACGAGAGCCTGCACTTTAACTTCAACACAAAACCTGCTCACTTTTGCTGACAACAGAATTTAAGTTGCCAGAAACAACTAGCTGAGTCCAGTAGCGTTTTCAACTACAAGAGTTTACTTGAATGAATATGAATCAAAGCATTTACTTCCTAACTTGTAGACTATATACATTCAGAAAGACTTGTTTTTTTGTGTAATATGCTTTTCCTTCAGCTTGCAGTCAGCACCAAATTGCTGGCTTCATTTGCTTCGCTACTGCTGCAACTGGATATAAAGAAAAATTACCAACTAAGCAGCTGTGTTTAATACTGTTTCTAATCTCTTTGGTGATTTTCCACTTTGAAGACACGCATAACCCCTCACACTCCTGTGAGACATTGGAATTTAGCAGCATCCTTGTATCACAGATGAGAAAGACCAGAAGGACAAAGGAGTGAAAGAAAATATTCAAGGCTTGAAAAAACTAATATAAAGGAGCCAAGAATTAAATCCTTGCACTGGACCACACAATCATCTCTGTAGAACATAATACAAGTACCACGTGATCCACAAGTTTAAGAAACTATACACTAAGTGTTTGGAACATAATACTCTTACTTTCCCTATGGTTCTGTTTACATCGCACATAAGCAGAGTGCGTTACATGCACAAATTATATTATGCAACACATAATTGATACTGCCTCTTAATGAGATACTTACTTTTGTAAGAATTCATCAGACCCGCAAACACTTAGAAGACATTCCTCTTGGACTGGGTATCGATTTGTGCAATGGAGGATCTCCACGATTAAGTCATGAGTGATACAGCCAGCTGTAAATAAAGATAGCAAGAAAAACTAATAGTAGCTTGCTAGAGAATTCCAGGTTACATTCTTGAAAGAAATGAGAATTTCTTTGTAATTGCTTACTACTGCTGCAGTCTAGCTCCATCAAGAGGAATTAGAACAAGCCACACTTGATTTTAATTTTTCTTTAAATACTCTACAAGTAGTCACAGAATCTGTGTCTTTTTATAGGAAACTGGCTGTTTATTAGGTAGCTGGAATGAAGAGCTGAGCAATTTTCTCAAGTAGAAAGGAAGAGACCAACAGCTAATCTTTTCAAATCTGTAAATACTGAGTCATTTTCCTGATGAGTATCTTGGTACGTTTCACATATGTGAACATGGCCTGATGCAGAAGTTGACCTTTCGTTGCACAAGACACAAGGAGGCTCCAGATTTTTATTTGCCATTGTATCTGCATTTTATTAGCCCTAACCAAGAAGTAAATTAATGTACAAGCTTGCACTGGGTCTGGCTGGGATAGCGTTAACTTTCCCCACAGCAGCCCACACAGCGCTGTGCTCTGCACTTGCAGCTAGAGCAGCACCGATATCCCACCAGTGTTTTGCCTACTGCAGAGCAGAGCTGGCACAGCACCCAGACCCTCCAAACCCCCCAAACCCAGTGGGCTGGGGGTGGGCAGCAGCTGGGATAGGACATCGCCAGGGCAGCTGACCTGAACCGACCAGAGGGATATCCCGTGCCATGTGGTGTCACGCTCAGCAATAAAAGCTGGGAAAGGGGAAGGAGAAGGGGGGGCTCTCGTTATGAAGATGTCTGTCCTCCCGAACAACCGCTATGCGTATTGAGGCCCTGCTTCCCAGGACGTGGCCGAACACCACTCGTTGATGGGAAGTAGATAATTTTTTTCTCTTTGCCTCCACACAGCCTTTGCTTGTTTTTTTTTTTTTTCCCCCCTTTAATTAAATTATCCTGATCTCAACCCTTGAGCCCTGTATTTTTTGTTGTTGTTGTTGTTGGTTTTTTCCATTGTATTTTCTCCCTCTCATCTTTTGAGGAGGGGGAGTGAGAGGGTGGTTGTGGAGTGGTTCTGCTGCTCAGCTGGGTAAAACCACCACAAAGCTATATGCAGCCTGCTGTTCAGAAATACTCCAGCGTTTTGACAATTTTCTCTAGCACTATTTCAGCTTTTTAAGCCATTTTCCAACCCTGTCAATACACTTCCTCTCTTCCCATTTCAGAAGAATTGATCAAAAACTGGAAAAGAATAGCTGCATAATCTGTCAGTCAAATTGCAAGCATGTCTGACAAGTGTGATCTTCATAGGCATGCAGGGCATTCTCCACCAGCACTGATGCTTCAAACCTGAGATAGGTTCTGTTCTTTAACGGAACCAGCACCTGACTCTTCAGTTAAAAGTTTCCATATAATGTACTGAAATGGTTTCACAATGCTAGATAAAGTCTGAACTTCCTCGACAATTCTTAGACAATCTCACTGTCTGCGAGTTATACTAGAAAAGACAAAGTAGATCTTCCTTAAAGTCTTTCATTCATGGTATTTATTGCTTCAAAATTAGTGGCTGCAAGAGCTCTTAATACAAGCTTTAAACAAACTTTTTGAAATAAAAAAGGAAACTACCCACAGTTAAATAAAAATTTACAAAAATTAAACATGTAATCCTTATTTGCAAATAATCAACTAATTTACACTGCTTCACATTCAGTTATCAGTTGCAAACTGAGCCTTACCAACCACTTTCATTGGGTTTAATGGTTTTCTGAATTACCAGAGTAGGCCAGGAGCAGCCAATTCATACTGGCAAACCTGGTACAGAGTTGCTACACTATTGTTTTAAAACAAACCAAGAAATGCAAAATTGTTTCTGCAGGGAAGTTTAAGGGAATGTGATACTGAAATATCTTCAGAGAACAGCTGACATTTTTAGGGGAGGCAGTTATGACAAAAAAAAAAAAAAAAGCTGAAATAAAACAGAGTTGGCTACTATAGATAACTTTTTGATTTATTTTTCTACAGGGAAAAACAGAAGTGTCAACAGATTCAAAAGTTCCTTCTGAAATTTTTCATTTTCTTCACAAAGCCACTTTTCTTTTGCTCAGAAAGCTACTTTGATTACACAAAGTGTACAAATTTCTGCCAGCTGAATACTAGTATTAAGTGTCCAGCCCTTTCACAACTCACTATCTTAAGCATAGATGGTTTGACACTTAAACTGCAGTGCTTGTTTGCTAAATTTACACACACCAAAGAAAGGAGAACGGTACAAAATCTTGAATTAGAATTGTAAGGTGCATGTTGCTCAAGTCACTCACTGGAAAAAAAAAGAAACTTGCTAGTATCGTTTATAAGCATTCCATAGATAGATTTTCCTTTCCTTGCTTTGTCAAATGTTTTTGCATGACTGAACAGTTCTTTATGCTCTTTACATTAGGTGGGGCAAAACACTGTACTATTCTTGCTTCCCCCTTTGAATGTATCTTATTGTTTACTAAGCCTGTAAGCAAGTTCATGATAGGGACTATTGTGTACATTTCCTTCAGTTTTAGTTGGGACTTCTAAAATACTTTTCTAAATAAAGTTTTTGATAATTGGAACAATCTGTAAGGTAAATGATGCTACATGATAAAACATTTGCCATTTGTTAAAACTGCTGCATTACAGGGAACTTCAGTGTAGATCTCTTGCCTAGCCAACAAAAGTGCTGGAAATAACTTCTGTTCCAAGTATATCAAGACCTTTGACCTTTCATTTCATGACATCCACGAAATGTTGATTCAAGATGATTCAGACTACTACTTTGCCAGGTTTTTCAGTAACTGTGTAGATGCTCCAAATACAAGTAACCAAACTTGTATGAATAAATGTGGAAATCTTTACTAAAGTATTTATAAAAATATATGTTTTAATATATGCTGACTGACATTCTCTAGAGGTTTGGATTTTCAGCTTTCAACCTGTCAAACAAATACTCAGCCTGTTACAGTCAAATAATTCCTTGACAACTGAAGAAAAGATTCATACACAAAAGACTATCACTTAATGAAGCAGCATGGGAGGGGATTTATTTTTCATTTCTTTCATTTTTCCATATGTGGATTAAGACGTAAAAATTACCAGAGCTGGAATCAAAGCTCCTCCTATTCACCATGGATACGGGATGCACTAAGGCAATGGCAGCTTCCCACAAACACTAGTAATCAGTTTGAGAGGGATCTCGGGAAGTCCATCTAGTTTAGCCTCCTGCCTGAAGGAGGGTCAACACTGAATTCAGAACACCTTGCTCTGGGCTTTCTCCTGTCAGATCTTAAAAAACTCCAAGGATGCAGACTCCATGACCTCTGTGGGCAAACTGTTCCAATTCTCAATTATTCTCCTTTTTCTTTATACCCAGCTGGAATTTCTCTGTTTCACTTTATGAAAATGTACTTCCCCTGACCTGGTCATCACTTTGGGCGCAGAGGAGTCTTAATGACTGCAAACTCTTTAAGTCTTGGATTTAGCAATAGAGTCAAAGATGTGAAAAGTTCTATGACTAAATGGGGACTACTCCTACATTTTAAATTAGGCACAAGCTTAAATTCCTTAAGAATCAAAGCCTGAATGTTGGCCCCTTTTGAGACTGCCAGAATTGGTCCTGATCATGATTAAAGAAAGTAGAAATCTACACATTAGCAAAGTTTGATATGTAATGTGATTTTAATTTTACAGCAAATATATTGAACAAATGTGCTCAAGATTCATGTAAGGCTTACTCTCTAACTATCTTTCCAGATAATAAATATATTTTGTTATCATCTCAAAGGAACTGAATCATGGCAGGATGTGGACACCTAAATAGCTTACCATATTGTGTAAGAAGCAGCGGATATGCTGAAGAATCTGTCCAAACGCTGATTCTGAATCTTGATTTACCAAGAATATGGTCTGGGAACTTTGTTGCGACACTCCAGATTTTCCCGGCATTTGTCTTCAAGTCACAAGCGGGATAGGCATTTCTTATTCTGAAAAGAACACATGCTGAAGTTATGCCTAAATAGATATGTATAACAAGAAAGAAAGACAAACAAATTCTACAAGATACCAATAATAATAGTATTCAGAGAGGTATTAAAATTTTGTCTGGAGAGGAAAATATTTTTACACATTAGTGAGATAACAGCATACATATAACTATGTCTTATATTTAATATAAAAACCATCAGTAACTTCACAGTAACTTCACAAACCTTCATAAACTTCACAGAATCACTGCTGAGCCTAACCTCAGTGAAGCCATAAAGAGTTTAAATGCAAACCTCAGTGTACTGTCATGAAAACAGTAGAAATGAGGGTGCTCAAATATGAGCTTTAAGACCAGAGTTAAACATAAAGCTCACCGAGAGCACATGCACAGACAGCTGTGACTAGGACAGCTGGTCAAAATGAACACAGGAACATGCTTTCTATGTAAAATCTTAAGTCCCTGTTTTCACTCTGCTCTAGGATCCAATCTGAAATCCTCATTACTAAAACCCTGGGTATTTATGTAAATGTCTTTAGAGAGCAATAACCGTTACAGTCACTGAGTCCCTCTGATCTTATATACCATTGCCTATAACATAAATTGCCCCTCCTCATTCCAATTACCAAAGACTTGCAGAAACTAATTTCTCCTGAGGTGCCATTTCCTAATGAACACTGGTCACAGGTATTATGGCTGTCAGCTGAGATTAAACTTGCTTTTTAATCAAATACACTTTGCAGCTGCAGGTAAGGATACATTTTGTACCAACTGAAGCTTTACATTTCACTAATTGGCCTGAATATTTTAGTAGCTAAACTCAAACATCCTGTACTAAGCATCCTGCATGCTTTATTGTTTGTTAGTTCAAGCACCATTTTGTAGCTTCTGAATTGGCAGTGCTTTATACAGTCTCTGATTACAGTGTATTTTGAGCTATGGTTCTCTCACATAAAGTTCTTCATTACTATGCCCTCCTGCCTCAGGGCTGCCACCCAAGTCTCAACAGCATGAACTCTTCTTTTATGCCATTATGTATTTCTATAGCATGAGAAGAAGGAAGGAAAAAAAAAAAAAAAAAAGGAAAAAAANAAGAAGAAGTAGAAAAAGCCTAGGCTTCCAAAATTAATAATCCAATGAAGCAACCCATTTCTTATAATGAAAAGCCGGGGGCATGATGTTTCAGTGGGGTAAGAGGAAATGAGGCTTGACAACACCGCTAGTACATAAGATAGATTTACACTCATAGTAAAAAATTGTTATACTACAGATGCTGCTTTGGTGACCTGTGTAGTTGATGTCAGTCTATTTCTTTTGTGAGCAAGGTACACAGAAAGCTTTCCCCTAGCACCAAATTTCCTCTTGTAACCTATTTCTGTAAGAGGGCCAAGGATTGATTAAGACAAAAAACTTCATTATCTCCAGCATCAAACTAATGGGTTATATAGACACACAAGGCACGCATCGCCTCCTCAGCTTGCTCGCAGATATTTCAAAACTAAGTGAACCTCATCTCCTTCCCTACCTACACCTTGTCTGTATTTTAAGACAGTATGGGGGCAGAAATTTGCTTTTTATGCCTTTTAGATAAAAATGTATTCAGTTCCAGACAGTGTAGCTTATTTATGACCATCTATTTTTTTCAAGTGATTAAAGGGCTTCTGGCCTTACCTGGTGGACAAAACATGCTCATCCCAGAGTTCTGAAAGACCTGATCTTCCAAGGCATAGCTGAAGTACTGTGGAAGTATTATGTGATGAAAATCTCACGCCACTGTCTGTGCTGCAACAACTCTGCACATGCAGAAAGTACTAACGATTATAGGGATTTTCTATTTCTTAATGCTATGTATTTCTCTGTGGTGCAGAGCATATCTCTGAAGTCAGTAGGAGCTGGTGAAACTCTGCATTTTGCAGCATTGAACCCTGAGACTGACAGCCTGGCATCTTCTGGTATCAAACTGACTCGAAGACGTATCCTGAAGCCACCTATGGATGAACATTCACTATAGGTATGTCCATAATTGTAAAAGAAACCTGATAAGTGGATTTTGAAAACTCCTTTAAAGTTAGGTATATGTACAATGAAATATTTCAGTTATAGACTGCTACCTGTAGAAACATTAACTAGGTTTCTGTTTCAGCTACATGTTGGAGCTGCAAGTTTGCAAGACAGAGTTTGAATTACACATCTTGCTTCTGATGTATAAAATTGACAGTTATTGAGATTCTTTGGGGACTGGAAGGATGCTCATTTGGCAAGACTGAAAGTGTTAATTATTGGTCAACTTTTTTTTTTTTTGCTGTGACATTTACTCCTGAGAATGCTTTCTCATTTGACAGATGAAAAGCAAAGCCTGTTCCTATTTTCCTTTTAAAAGAGTATTTGCTAGTGATGCATGCTAAACAAGGTACTGCAAAACAGGAATGGCTTAATCCTATTCATCTTTTTAACCTTGTAAATACACTCATTTATTCAAAAAAAAAGAAAAAAGAAAAAAGAAAAGGAAAGTTTTTCCAATAATTAGAGTGTAAAGTTAAATGCAGAATGTTTGGACATAAAAATCCAATGCTTGAGAGGAAAGCCTGTATATGGAATGTGCATCTGATGTTAGTAAAAAAAAGGGATGGGGTTCAGACTGAGGAACTGTGGAAAAAAAAGAAAATTAAGACATATGTGATTGAGTATGTTTCAGGGCTGACCATCCACTCTATGAATCTAAAATATATATGCTGTTAATTTCAGAGCAATATCAAACTGTATTTTGTCTTTCTTTTAAGAGAAGCAGGCTTGGCTGACCTTAAATACAGTCAATTCGTTAAAGTCTAATTAGAGAAAAAAAAAAAATCATTACATTTTCCAGCTACTTTTCTGGGGGGAAAAAGAACATACATTTGTGCTAACAACTTGATGATGTGATCAGTGAATATCTTCAAAGGGGAATGAAGCTGCACAGATGGTCTAAAAACATGCATTTCTTAGTGTTGTTGGATTTCAATGCAATTTCTTTTTCTGATGAAGGTTAAGAAAGTAAAAAAAAAAAGTTCTACCCCATTAAGCCACACTACCAACTTGCAACTATAAACAATAATTAAAGGAATTTTTGTCACTTGCTAAATCCGATGTTTCATTAGGATATCATGTAGTAATTCTATTCTCAGTCAGTGAGTTCCTCCAGTTCTTTTTTCCTTCTCTGAGCTACGCAGGTGTTAATATTGTCCAAGTAAATGGCAGAAAATAGGTCCTAGGTTTCACACATATCAACACTGAAGAGTTAAACGTACTTATCATTGATAAAGGTGACAAATAAAGGAGAAAATATTTTTGGAATTAACATTATTTTGTGGATTTTACTCTTTAAACCAAAATTAGGAGTGTTTATGTATTTAAGCAGATACTTGAATTATGGCACTGTTCAGGAATGCAGGGATAACCAATCCAATTAATATAAATAAGTGAAACTTCACAGTTGGCTGAATAAAGTTTTTTCATTACTTACTTCTCCACTGCATTGCAAAAAGCAACCATGTTTTCATTACTCCCTTGATTCGCTTCAACCAGCTGAATAGGCCAACCTGTAACCTGAAAATACAAAAATGAAACCAAAAGAAACAGATCTCCGTTCTTTAGACAATGTAAATGGAAGAAACATAAGACTAAACTTGCATTTGGTTCCATGAGAATGAAGCTTCATATCTTGTCATCCCTCCCCTGATTTTGTGGAGCTCCAAATAAACACAAATTACACCATTTTGACTGCACTCTTAATGCTTTCAGAGATAGAATAGAAAGTCACAAAGCATCAGCTGCCCAGGATTTAATGATTTTTTTTCCTCCTTGCAGAAAATAAAGGTTTTCAAATCTTCCAAATTCACTTAGTGTTAGAGCACAGATGACTAAATGCAAAAGATACATTCTTAGTTTACAATGAGAGGGGAGAAAATGAAGCTTATGCTAATGTGAATTTTAATTCTTATTTTCTCTGTTTTGGCCCTTCAAGGAAGCTTAGGATTCCTTCAAACTCCATAAACCTTTTAGGTAAGTCCCCAAGAAAGGTAACAGGAAGTCAGTGTATTCTGTCTGAACATGAAAAATTCCAGTACTTTCTCTGAAATTGGTCTGAGCTGCTATTTTGGGTGAAAGCACCTCCTAGTCTGCTACACTACCCTTCAGTCAGAACATAACCTCCAGGAAAGGGTATGATACTATTACATCTGCAAGCCCATTCTACAGTTGTACATACAGATATACAGACTCAAGGCTCAAAAAAGACATCAGCTTTTAAATCTCTTCAGAAAGAGAAGCAACAAGTGGCATGGCACAGAAGTGGAAACAGATATGGTGAAAGATGTATTTTCTCATTTCAATAACTTAGTAGTAAGTTACATAAAATTATGTAAAGTTATATAAATTAATAATAAATAACTACAATTTATTTTATTTTATTTTTCTGCACAAGGAAGTACAATATGCCTAAAAAGGTGCAGGCTGGGAAATTTTTAATTGCAGTTTAAATGATGGCATGAGTATAAAATACGAAAGATCCATTAGGAGCTGACTAGTGAGGAGATCACAGTAGCAGAACTGAAAGAAGTTACAAACCCTTTATAGATGCTATCAGTCTTGAAAATATTAGATACAATGAGTCCCATTAACCATAATAGTATAAGCAATTAGGAGACTGCTAATGAAATTAAAAGATAATAATGGGGCATCATCAATAGTGGGAAAAATTGGAATGTCTGGTAGGAAAAACAATGGACAACCCTGAGGGTTGAAATAACAGGGTTAAACTAAATTTAGCAATACAAATCAGTAGGCCATCACGCTCTGATGATAAGAAAGGCACTGAATGACTGCTGAAGTTCCTTCAAATGTCACTGCAAACAGCACTTCCAGTGGTTCATTTTTTTCTTCACTATGGTTAGTTATCTACTTCAGTGGACAATACCAAGAATTTTTGGTGGAGGCTCAGTATTTAGAGATGATGAATGATTTAGTAACAGGAATGGGCTCCCAAACAAAAAAGGAAAACCCACAACGTTCCTGAATGTTGGTTCTTAACTTGCAGGTGAGCAGTGTGCATAGCAACCAGGAGGAGGAACAGCAGATCAACGGGGACTCTGCAGAGCTATAGACCACCCAAGCCTCATGTTGCAAAGGAGGGACAACCTGAGACTACCTTCACCGGGTGGAGACTCCTGCAGGGGGGAAGGCTGGAAACCTGTTGCTTCCAGAAACACAAAAGGGCTCCTTCTCCTCTTGCAGTTCTACCATTACAGAGCAGGTACAGTGCCGTGGGAAAAGTGCATGGAAAAACAGAGCACATAAAGGGAAAGTAAAGAAAACTGGGCCTCAGGTGAAAAAAGATGAGGCAGACAAGACATTGAAAGTGACTGAAGATATAAAAAGAGCAAAACATCGGCTGGGAACCAAGGAAGAAGGAACAGAAAGGAATTAAGCAAGAAGAGTACCACAGCTAGGAAAGGCTGGGAGATGGGTATGGATCCCCAAGTTCATGGCTTGAAGGATATGATTAATTACTAAAGGATGGCAAAAAATAGCTTGACAAAGCAGGAATCCTGACCCTCTTCTGCAGGAAAAAGAAGCGAAAACAGGAGCTCTCTGCCTCTCCGTGCCTTTGCTAGCAACATATCTGAGAGAATCCTAACGGCAAACATGCATCCTGTGTACATTAGCAGTAGTCCACACAAAGGGAATTAATATACCATTGCTAACACACTCAAATCAGTTCTGGTGGCAGAACTGTATATAGCAGACACCTAGTTCTGTATTCTGCTTTCATGGCAAGGTTTTGGTAGTGAGGGTGCTGCAGGGGTGGCCTCTATCATAAAAGCCCAGAAGCTGTCCCATGTCAGATAAGAGCCAGCTCCAGCCAGCTCCAAAAGGGACCTGCCACTGGCCAGACCTGAGCCCGTGGGCAATGGTGGTCGTGCCTCTGGGAGAGCATAGTTAAGAAAGGGAAAAACACTGCGCAACAGTGGCTGGGAGAGAGGATTTAGAAAAATGTGAGAGAAACAGCCCTGCAGACACCAAGGTCAGTGAAGAAGGAGGCACAGTAGGTGCTCCAGGCACTGGAGCAGAAGTTCCCCTGAGGCCCGTCATGAGGACCATGGTGGAGCAGGCTGTCCCCCTGCAGCCCATGGGGTACCACATGGAGCAGATCTCCATGCTGCAGCCCGTGGAGGAGCCCGCGGAGGAGCAGGTGGATGTGGCCTGAAGGAGGCTGCAGCCCATGGAGAGCCCCCGCAGAAGCAGGCTCCGGGCCAGACCTGTAGCCCGTGGACAGGAGCCCACGCAGGAGCAGGTGATCCAGTGGGAGCTGCCACCCGTGGGGGACCCGTGCTGGAGCAGTTTGCTCCTGAAGGATGGACCCCATGGTACGGACCCACATTGGAGCAGCTCTTGAAGAGCTGCAGCCTGTGGGAAGCCCACGCAGGACCCATTTGGGAAGGACGGCATCCCGTGGGAGGGACCCCACGCTGGAGCAGGGGCAGAGTGACCATGAAGGAGCAGCGGAGATGAAGTGATAAGGGCTGACCGCAGCCTCCATTCCCCTGAGCTGCTCGGGGGGAGGAGGTAGAAGAGGGTGGATGGGGGGAAGGTGTTTTTAGTTTGATTTTAGTTTCTCACTGTACTAGTCTGCTAGCGATAGGTAATAAATTACATTAATCTCCGTATTCTGAGTCCATTTACCCATGACAGAAATTGGTGAGCAACGTTCTTGTCGTTATCTCAACCCTTGAACCCTTTTCCATTGTTATTTTCTCCCCCTGTTCCTTCGAGCAGGGGGACTGAGAGCAGTGTGGAGTTTAGCTAGCCATAAGCGTGAAACCACCACAAGTTCCAACTCCACTGATGAATCATGTGGATGAGAGGCAAAAGACAGATTTTAGATTTGTCATTTCTGTTTTCAGGTGTCCAGAAACTTTGATTTCTTCCCATGGCTTATAAAGGTAAAGTACTAATTACATGATCACATATTTTTCTATTAGGACTCTGCTTTCCACTCATTACAAAGATCTGAAAGTGTGCAGTGAATGAGACAGAGAATTGCATGTGAAGAGAACTGATGATAACAGGGATAAAGTAACAGAGTGCATCCCTGGATAACTAGAATTTTATCTTTCACCCATGCACAGATTTCTGGCATCATGCTACTCAAGTTACCTGAACCATCATTCTCAAATACGAACACTAACTGTGTGTGTACTCCTCATTTCTAAAGACCCTGAAATGAAATCATGGAGTTTGGTCTGATGACTGGACTGGTGTGAACTGAGTATTGCTAGCTATTCTGTAAACATTAGATCCTAAACAACTTAAATGGAGTGGTCAAATCTACTGGATACTTTCTAGGTTGTGTTTTAGCTTTCTTTCTAATATGGAGAAAATAAAATCTCTTCTCACTGAGATATTATCAAGACAGTTTCTTCAGTGTTTTTGAACCACGGAAAATTAATATTTGCTTTATTACATAGGACATACTTAAAATACCATGCGTTAAACAAAGCCTAGGGCCATACAACTGCATCGAAGAGCTAAGGATGAGAATGACATTATAATTTCAGTAATGTGAATATTTCAGGTTGTGTACTTTTGACCTATCTCAATGCTAAACTCCATGTTTCAGTGACCTTTCCATTTCACTCTATCTGCAGCCCGACTTCTCAATTCCTTCTACTCAAATGTATCATTCACATGTTCTGGACTTCACAAATCCTAACGGTACTCATTCACTTTTTTCTGCTGTGGTGCTCCCGTTTGCCAGCCATTCTGACAGCCTTACCCAGCATCAGCCCTATTCCTCTGCAGCTGTTCTTATCCTCTCCAAAAATTAGAGATCCCAGCCCAGTAGCAATGATTTACCTCTTCCCAGGTGTTTTTTGTTTGTTTGTTTTTACCCTTTCCTCTCAAAACTTTCTTTCACTTATTTTCCCTTTCTCACCATGTCGAGGTTCAGTTGCCAGCCTCTTGCCTTGGCTGTCTTTCTGTCCCAATATGGCTGCTTCTCCCTGAAGGAATTACTGTGACCACACCGATTTTTCTGCTACAAATCAATTCACTCCTCTCTCCCATTTCTTCCTCTTCTACCTAAACATCTCAAAAACATCCCTGACTTAATCAAATCCTCCCACACATTCAATTGTAGTCACCCTTGACTCACTCCTCTCTCCTCTTCCCTCCCCTATAATTCTCTCCTACTGTCAGAAGCATTTGTGCCTGTTCTTATACGCCTGATTCCTCTAGCACCTCTTCATCCCATACCACAATTTAATGTCTTCCTGCTCATTTGAATCCCACTATTTTCTACTTTTCTCCTGAGAGGACTTCTTGTTCTTTTCATCATGACGTTAAGTATGCTTTGGTTTCCTATTGTAAGTAGGAAAAAAAACACACACACACAAAAAAAACCTACAGCAGCCCTTTGTCTCTCCACCCATTTATCCCATCCTCTCCCTGTACTCATCACTGAACTTCCAAAATGTGGTGTCTAAGATTAATCTTAAGAGTTCCTGTCCTCAGACACATTTACCCCCAACACACACACACTCCCCATCTGTCTGGATCTGCATATGTTTACTTCTGTAGTTCTCCCTGTTAGCAGACAGAGAAACAAGTCAATCAAATATCTCTTCCCCTTTGCTTTAGGATACTGTGATCCCTGGGAGTTAAAAGCAGAAGGTGAACCTAAACTGTCTTTTAATATTCATGGTGCTGAGTTATCCTGTAGGCTATTTCAGGATTCCTATAATGATTCAGAATGCTAGGAAGGACTAGAGGAAAGGGAGGATTTATCATCATCTTTTTCCTTCTCTGTGTCAGGATTTTAAAAGAAGGAAAATGAGGAGAGATACAACATCAGAGAGTCATGGGAGTCCCGGAAGACATCATTATTAAAAACAGCAAAGCCACGAATAGAGCTATGAACACCTGATGGAAGGAGGGAAGAAAAAAAAATTTGCTTCAGAAAGACAGCTAAAGGCTGAGTGTCACAGGGACAAGCTTACACAGTTATAGTAGACGTCTGTTTTTAGAAAAGAATTATACACACATTGTATGAGTACACATACTGTATAAGTGTATACAGCACATGGTGAAGGCAGGACATGGTATGTCTCATCTCTGAGGATCAGGATGGATCAAACTAGACACCGACAATCTGGCTCAATAGAAAAACACATTCATCACAATGTATTGTTACTTTGAAACTCAGGTTTCATATCAGATTATACAGATTTGTTATCTCTTTCAAACACATCTTATACTACACTTCTGTACCTATCCCTCTGTGGTAGTTTTATGACTTAATGAGCCAAATAATTGTAATGGTGCAAAAGCACACTACTGATTATATTCTGAACTACTGGTGAATTCTAGACCATAATCTAGATTCTCTTCTGGTATAAAAAGGCAAATTTCCATTAGAGTCAATGGAGATACTTCATTTTATACTAGATGAGAAACTGACCGTATTACTTTAAAATGAAATAAAGTCTTTTTTTTTTAATAGGTAGATTGCAGAAATCTGTTGACACTAACTATAAATTGCGTAAAATATAAAGCAGGTAGGACACAGATTCTGCCAGTATAAAATTCTCATCAGCTAGACAGAGTAGGCACTTTCCCTTCAGAAGTTATTTTTTATGGTCTGCTGGGTTCTCTTCTGATATTAGAATCAAAGGAAGATGATGCTCGGATGTTTTCATGCTGCATAAAAATCTCTTAACTAATCACGTACTGCTTGTTTGAGGGCATCCTCCTTGTAAACATATAAAAACACTGTGGGAAATTCTGACTGCCAAGAAATCAAAAGCTACACAATTGGAAAACACACCTGACACTTCCCTGCATCTCTATTTTAGGAAGTAGTAAAGACCAAATAAGAAACTAATAAGAAGTCTCACGTTTGCCTTTGGCCAGCTGAATTGTAAGACACGTGACAAAAGCTCTCTACAGGACCAAAAGCTTTTTCTTCCTCCAAAGTATAAAAGTTTTCTTTTTCATCAGGTCTTAAAATCAAGTGCTTCTAATCCATGTTGCATTAGTATGAGTGAATACGCAAAATGCAACGACACAGGCAGCAAGGGTCAAGAACTTTAAACACTTAATATCAGAAAATTTAAATACCTCTCTGTCATGTCCAGAGCTGCTGGGCCAAGTAGGTCCTATGCTGAATCTTCTGGAAGTGTTGGTTAAACAAAATTCCCCATTTCCACTTTCATCTCTCACTTGTCCAAATGGATACTTGTTTAAGAAACCAGGACACCGAGCATCTACATTGTCAAAACCTATCGGAAAATTAAAATACGTGTTGCCTCTCTCCACATTTGAATCAAACACATTGGTGACTGGAGTTATACTATTGCCTCTGTAGATTCCTCTCTCTTGACTATAAGAGCAGGAACCTGCCAGAGAGAAGTTTCTGTCACCAGATAGTAAAGAAGATTTGAAACCAATCATTGGTGACACTGTGCCTTGTTGCCAGTGAGATACAGGATTCGCAGGGTGAAGTTCACCATGTGCAACTGGAGGCTGACCACAAAATCGCTGCTCTGGCACATTCGGACCAAAGACGTCTGATGGGAAAAAGTGTTCTTCATGATGATGTGAATGTGATGAACCATAAAAAAAAAATTCATTGTTGACTTCATCAACTATTCGATCAAATCCTAGATGGACCTCTCCATCAGAACCAGAATGGTATGCCGGGTAAGGTGCTTGATACCCAGCGTGTCCTTCATGAAATTCATCGTGTGAGAAAGGTACCCTCCCGAAGTATGCCATAGCTGATTTTTATTTTCAGTCTTGTTATTCTTCGAGGAAGTCTCACAATATTTCCAGGGTCAAAAAGGTAATGTTCAGAACTGGAGCTACATACCCCCACTGAAACAAAGCATAGAATAAAAGTTACACCAAAAAAATATCTGACATAATGAAAGCTGTACACTTGCATATTTTTTAGTTTAGAGCTTTCTCCACAGGGTGTAAAGATTTTCTTCACCTGAAGCAGGAATGTTCTTTTGCTTGATCCTTACTTGCAGTTGCCCTTAAAATTATTTTATTTATTTCCTGGACTCGTAAATAATATCAACAGAATGCCTGAACAACTGATCTAAAATACTAATTCTGACAAACATTAAAGAAAATGTCCATATTATTTCCATTATTTTACACTTGTATAGCACACTCTAGGCAGGAATCTAAAACAAGAGGGTAGGAAAGCTTCATATTAATGGTCACTTTAATGGCAACTCCATTCATATACTCCTCTCTTTTTGCACCTTTAAAATTTCTTCATATTTTACCTCTTTTTATCCTAGTGTAATCAGGTGACAACAGAGGTTAAGCAAGTGAAAGAACAAGGATAAAATGTAGAAGACTCGGATCTCCAACAAATATTCAAAACACTACACCCAAAAGCTTGCATATGGCATATATAAAGGAAAACAAATATAAATAAACCAATTTCAGGCTTTTGTTTCTTTTTCACAACCAATACGTCTGAAAAGCCTGAGGTTGTATCTTTATTAGTAAATTAATAGACCAGGACATAAGCTCCAGCAGTAGTTCACCATCATTTGCGCTGTTATCAGCAAACTTCCTGATCCAATTTTGGCATGTGTCAAGTAGTCCTATGGTTCAGAATGTCAGCATGTGCTGGTGCTGGAGACTACTGTCAATAGGCATAAGACTTTTTTTTTTTTTTTTAAAAAGGAAGAGTGTTGAATTCTAAAGCCCAAATCTATTCTGTGCCACTTGCCCTCAAGGACCTGGCCTCTTCCATTTACTGATACAGAGGTAGCCTAAAACACAAATGGCATGGAATACCAATGCCACATAAAGTACACAATTGTGCTGAGTACTTTATCACACAAAAGAAATAGAAACATCTGATTTAATTATTCAATAAAAAATATATTCCCTAGCAGTAAAAAACACTACCGAGTGCACTCAGATATTGTTAAAGCTTAGCACCACAAATTGCTTTTCCATTATGTCCCCAAGATCTATGCTATATTAGCTTAGATAATACTGCCTTGAAATGAAAACCTGTATTACAGCAGAAGGTATTCATCACAATTTTATTTATTTTTGTTTTATTTGAAGTCAAACTCTAGGTGACATAGGTTCCTGTCACCCACAGTCAGGAACAAGAAAAGAAATGACAAGTTAAACAGGCTGAAATGAGATCTCCAAGTCAGAAGCTGAAGGACTCTTTCAAGCACTCAACTTAGTGATTCCATGTCTTGTGTACTTTGGTTTGCTTTAACTGTGCTGGTGAGGAGAAAAAAAAAAGGCATAAAGGCATTTATGAAGTTACACTAAGCCAGAGAACCAAAATGATGCATATTACTCTGAATGGGGATCTACTGCATGAACTTCAGTTACCAGCCCAGTCCCTGCACATTTCTCTCAGAGTGAATCCTGAAACACACTTTTAGATTCAGGTGACACCTTTTTTTTTACAGGAAAAATTAATAAGTGTAGAAGTAACGATTGCCCTCTTTTGCAACTTCCTCTGTGCTTCCTCTTTCTACAGCAGGTGAATAAAACAAAGATAACATGAAGGAAAAAGATACATCCAGTAAATCAACAGAGATAACTTCTTTTATTCTTTTTTTTTTTCCTAGAAAATTGGACAGGTTCAGGAAAAATGAAAGATAAAAGAATGACCTCTCCCTCCAGCCCTACTTTATTAAAGTTCGGATACCTGGAAGACTATAATAGAGGCACAGAAAATACACTGCTTTTTACTCCCTTTTAACTATTTTAAAAATATCTTCTTTACATGTCAAACAAATTCTGTTTACAATAATACATAAATAGCTAATAGCTAACCCTGCTTCTCACACCACTACAGCTTTTTATGTGTAGCATCCCACATTTCTCATGTGGATAAATACACACACATCTCACCTTCATTTATCTGTGTACGACTGCTTATCTCCTGCACTCTCCGCACTGTTCAGGAGAAGTACTGCTTTCCTAGCTGCCTGTAAAAGCAGGCAAGTCAGATATAGTGACAAAGGCTGGAAGGAGCATGGTTTGCATTGTCTGCTCCCCTGTTCTTCTCAGCGGGCTGAGGGTTTCACACGAGAAACGACAAGTCTGCACAATGCAGCAGGCTCCCTCTCCCAGCCCAGACCACTGCAAGGGGAGGACCTCTCAGGGAGCACGTACAGCACTGTTTGTAGCATCAAATCTCTTTTATATAGGCACCCATTTAAAGCTAACCATTTAGACTGAAAACTCAGCATGTTATGTTATAAACCTCAGTGTTTTAAGTCTCACCTGCTCATTGGTTTAGTAAGACCAGGCTCTGTACTTAGAGACCAACTCCTGATCCTTTTCAAAACAACACCCAAGTTCAGGAAAGGATTTGGCTTTTTGCCAGCCGCTGTTACTACATCTAAATCATGCAAAGTGCATTGACAATGCTGAATATTCAGAAATCACTAGCGTGGCAAAACTTATGATGCAAGGGTTTTTGTTTGTTTGTTTGTTTTTAAAAGGTTACATTTTAGGGTTCATTTTCTTTGCCTCATGGTTTCTGAATTCACATTTTAGAGAGTTTGGCTATTTTTCCATACAACTATGAAGACTTCCTTTTGCTTTTAAATGGTAGCCTATGTTTTCACATAATTGTATGGTTCTGGGGCGTTAAGGGCAAATCCCAACAAAATCTGACAAATACTCACTACAAATCAAGGGAGTAGACAGCATTACGCAATGCTCCCAACATTGTAGCTGCTGTCCAAGCATTCAAAAATACTTACTTTACTTCAGCATGTGTATGCATTCTAGTACAAAAGCTTTGTGCATGGTAGGCTCAATTTTCTCTTTTTACCAGAACCCAGAAGTGCTAAGCAGTAAGAATATATGTTGCGACCTCTTACCTGAAACACACAATTTGTTAGAAGGATATAGAGTCTTCTATTTCTTCCTGTTCACAGACACATTCGGATGACCTATGTGCTTTCAACACCAAGGGGGTGTAACTTACTCGTCAGAAGCTTCCCTTCCTGTTTAACTGGTTTACTAAGGTAATGATTCTTTCCCACGTCTTCCTTCAGGGAAATTTTAAACAGCAGTAACAATAAAAGGTAACACCTTATCTGTTGTCTTTCTCATTATTTAAGAACACTACTTTTTTTCTTTAAACATGGTGGTAGATGATCTCACACATAGATGTACAAGTATCAAACATGCTTGGGGAAGACTTCTCCTCATGCTGGGATATTTGCCAAAGACTGATGAAGCCTTTGCCCCTCTGAATAGGGCCTGAAGATCTGGAGTAAAAATACAGCACTGGTCACAAACACGTTCCCAGACCTCAAGAGCCCAGGACCCTCCATTAAAGGCAGCAGCAGAGGCTGCTCCAGACACAACATGGAGGGAGCTCCCTCAGGGATCATCTGCCTCCAAGCTTCATACCATTCCTTAAAAAAGTATAAATTGCCCTGAGGTGGCTATTCAGAACTTGCACAAAATCCCAATCCTAGTCTACTCCAAGGTTGTTACAGGCAGGAAAATATCCTCAAAGATGGTGAGGTAGTCAGCGTAAACAAGACTATTTCAGTTATAAAAGGCTGTACAGCAAGACTGAACAGATTAAGATAAAGCATTTAAAGTTAATAATTAATTATAGATATCTTATATCTGATAAACTGAATGAGGTAATAATTTGGTAAAGCATTATTGGGAAAACTCTGCCCTTCAAAATACCGCAAAAGCTGTCAGTGATGTCATTGTGATTTAAAAGCAGTTAGCCAAGGACAAAACTTATTTTAGTTGGTGAAAGGTGATGTTTTTCTTCTCATATATTCTCCAACTCTTAAAAAAAATGTCAACTTGCTCCACAAACTATTTGGTGGCACTTACACTGCACTGCAGTCACTATCAGTGATTACTGTGAAGTGATCCTGAGAGAGAGGATCACACCCATTTTAGGAGCTGCTATTTCAGAGTTTATGGCAGTGTGACTGTGTAACATTGCTTCATCTCACAGTGACTGGATGTAGTAAAAGGAGGAGGATAGAGAAAACAGAGGAAACATACATGGGAAGAGCTCTTATTCCCAAGCAAACACAGAAGGCTGTATGTGTAATATGAACTAAGCTGGGACGTATCCTCCTCTCCCCACAGCAATTTCCACAAGAAAGTTATGAAGATTTTTCTTGGGAAACCCTGAACATTTTCACAATTATTTGCTTTCTGTTTCCCTTCAAAGTAGTAGGTAGAAAACTTCTGAGTCACTTTCTACCTTAATTTCCTCCTAGAACTACAAAGAATCATCTCCTCCCCTTTTGCTAGCACGTGGGACATTATCTCTAGAGACAAAACTGCAGACTCCCTGGGATGCCTTCCTCTCTTCTGTTAGATACTCTTGCTGCTCCACCAACTGGCAGGAGCCTACATCTCACTAAAACTAAAGATGAATCATGTTTGATTTAGCCATGTATGAGCCTGTGTGTACAACCTAGGTCTAATAAAAAGCTGCAGGTAAGGAGCTGGAGAAATAGTTGCTCTTACACACCCCAAGATGTACAGCATCTTCAGCAGGCTGTTGCTTTCGGTCTTGCTTCATACACAGTTTGGAGATCTCCCAGATCACACCCTTGCATTTGAAGCCTTGAGGCTTTGCATATAGCAGGTTTGTAAAGGGAATGCAGCAAAGTGTTTCAACAATCTGTGGGGCCAGAAACCTGGCTAAACATCGAGCCATTGAGGAGACTGCTCCATTTCACAACAGATCCAACTTCCCTTGTTACTATTCTCCAGTGCCACCTACTGTCATTTCCCCAAAACTGTGAAGCAAGGAACAGAGATCACCATGTCAGGCACAGCGGTAATTAAGCTTTATGTCTGGCTGCAGGGGATGTCATCATGTCTATCATTATCGCTGACAAATATGGCCCCTGTTGGAAGGCTGCCCTTTACGAGGAAGATTCATGGCTGTTGATAGCCTACTTGCAGATGGTGTGATTCTACTTCTCTTAGATCAGTGCTCCAAACTACCACTGCACCAAGGCGATGACAAGGTATCAGCAAAACTATATACATACAATAGGGTTTTTCCATATGCTGGTGAAAACAAAAAAAAAGTGAACAATGTCAAGATCTGTTTTGTTTAAACAGCAGATGAACAAGAGTTCTGGTAACAAAAAGACATGATTAAGATCTGGTTTGCTGCATTACAGACCCTTATTTCTTTCCCAGTAAGAAGGTTCATACAGCATGGACTATACCTTACCTGTTCAGTAAAACCCAGCAGAGTAGATGGTGCTGGGCAAGGAAAATAAAAGTTGGAACAAACGCAACACAGTAGTTGATTCATTATGACGTGATTCATCAGTAAAGAAGACTTCTGTTGTAAAGGGCGAAAAGGACTTTTCAGTTCTGAAAATGCTCCTAACCCTCTATTTATTCACACAGAATAAGTCAAGGGAAATGACAGAGAGAAAATAAGAGGGGGAGGGAAGCAAAGTCTCACTTTTCCATGAGAAAGAAATAGAATACATTATATTTTATGTAGAAAACATTTTCACAAGCTCTGCTACACCTACACACAATATATGAAGTTACTAAGCTACCAACACCCTCCTGACATTTGAGATACCCTGTTGTGAAAGACCTACCCCCACAACCTGCACACGCAGACTGCAAAGCCAGCCATGACTAAATGTAGACTACAGATTTTAATCTCTCCTTTTATTTGAACATCTTTTGTACTTCGATACTGTAAAAGGAACAGCACACTTTACTAGAGTTACTTCTGGGAGCAACAACGACTCCAACTTCAAAAAACAAATTGCTGAGAAAAATGAGTGCTGAAATGGAGAACAGTCACATCACAACCATCTTAGAACATAATTAAAATAAGACATTTAGGCAGATTTTTGTAGATGTGTGCATACATATATATGATATATAATACATATATACGGTATATAATACATACGCATACAGATTTGTGTGCATATACACACATGTTTACATATGTTAGGCTTTTATATACTGGTGTACACATATATAAAAATACAAATACATATATATATATGTGTATATAAAAGCCTAATAAACACTAAGTGACCCAAGAAAGGAGCTTAAATGCTTCAGAAAAGGAGAAGTAAAGCCACGCATTTCAGGTGAAAGAGCCAAACTTCCCAAAGCTGAGTGCCTAAAGCCAAAGGTTTTTTTCATACTGCTCTTTAAATTTCACTGTGTTGTTTTCTTTCATTCCTCTTACCTTCTGTGATTTTGCCACCACTATTATTTTCACCTCCCCAGTTCAGTGTGCCTGCTCAATGGCTTTCTGTGAAATTCAGCTTTGTCATTCCAATACATTCAACAGGGTTTGTTGACCTTCCAGAAATTGTTCATATCATACACTGTACAAATATAAAAACACAGTCTTGTGATACTAGCACACTGTTAAGACAAGCTCCCTACACATTACAGTAGGCTTTTTCCTGTGGAAAATTTAGCAAGCTGGTTCCTCACCATTTCTAAAACCCCCTCCCATTGCAGCTCAGTGCATGGGGCTCTAGAGGATTTCTGGAGCAGAAGGAGGGCAGAGAACAGCCCCAAAGTACAGAGCTTAGCAACTCTGGTGAACCTGAGCCAGGGTGACTTTGTTGTTGTAGCCTGGCAGAATGAGCCCATGCTGCCTCAGGGAACTGTTAGTATTATGATCACCTTGAAGAGAACTGGAGTTAAATATGGCTTTAAATTCAGCTCCGAAACATCTGCATAATGGGGAAGGGGCAACGGTAATAAAGACCCACTTGTACACCTCGCATTCAGGATGCTGAGAATACTTTCAGGTAAAATAATTTCACTTTCAGTGAAATTATAAAACCTTATACTACAAGCCAGTACATACTATAACATACGCTAACGCATACTTTAAACCTAGTATAACAGCTGAATGTTATATGCTCTGCTGTCTTTATCAAAGAAAAGAAGTAACTGTTTAAACATAAAACTACAGACATCTAAGGTCAAAAAATAGCTTACTTACACAGTATTAACCTTATCTCAATTTGCATTTCTGAGAGGATTCTTTACTTGCGTTTGCAAGTGCTTATATTGCAGTACTACAATATCTTAAATAATGCAGTTTCTGAATTTTCCTTGAATTTCTTGCACATGGGCAGCTTACTGCATCTTTCTTTCTGCTTTAACTTTATGGTCATAATTGCTGACAGTGACTGAAACACTTGCTTTGGAAAAAAAACAAGACAAAACAGAAAAACCATATGGCTTTTATAAAAAAATTAGTCGGTGGGTGTATATATATTTTTTAAACCAACTGAACAGCATTCCTTATATGCAATTCAGGATATAAAGCATCTGCTTAGATAGCTAATTTGGCTGCATACTTAGGTTGCCTATGCATGCCAGCAAAACATTCATTATTGTTTTCATTAAAACTTTACCTGCAGCACGAAAACCAACAATAATTTACTTGAGTTTTCTCATAAATAATGCAAAGGGACTGCTTACCTGCAATAATATATATTTCTGCAAACTGTTATGTGAAATTAAGCTCACAGCAGCCCTCCACCACAATTGGACAGGCCCTTAAATTAGTGGCTGGCAAAGAGATACTCTCAGTGCTGAAAATCCAGCTTCATGCATCTATCACAGCAAAGTACCTTACCCTTCACTGCTACCTGCACAGATTAATCTTATGATAGCAACTGCTCTCTGCTGTGTCAGGTCCTGTGCTAGCCCATCCATGGTTTTGCTAATGATGTTCCTGTATTTATGAACCAGGGTACCTGTATAACTGAACAGATCAGGTGTGTCCACTGAGGCTGTATGGTAAATTCACACCACAGCAGTTCTGCAGCTCTAAACATGCACCCTACTCGATGACAGCACAGATGCTCACCTCATTGCAGCAGCTGTGACTTAGGTTTTTGTCCCACCTGGCACTATTTTGGGCAGCTGAGCCAACCCTTATTGTTCCAGCTCCTCTGGCCTCCCCCTCTTGCTCTGTGTTCCTGTATTGGGTTTACGTGGTAAAGGTTTGGTAGCAGGGGGGCCACAGGGGTGGCTTCTGTGAGAAGATTCCAGAAGCTGCCCCATGTCAGATAAGAGCCAGCTCCAGCCGGCTCCAAAAGGGACGCACCGCTGGCCAGACCTGAACCAACGAGCGATGTTGTTTGTGCCTCTGTGAGAGCATATTTAAGAAGGGGAAAAAAACTGCTGCGCAACAGCAGCTGGGAGTGAGAGGAGCAAGGAACAGCCCTGCAGACACCAAGGTCAGTGAAGAAGGAGGGCAGGAGGTGCTCCAGGCACTGGAGCAGAAGTTCCCCTGCGGCCCGTGGTGAGGCCCATGGTGGAGCAGCCTGTCCCCCTGCAGCCCATGGTGTACCACATGGAGCAGATCTCCATGCTGCAGCCCATGGAGGAGCCCATGGTGGAGCAGGTGGATCTGGCCTGAAGGAGGCTGCAGCCCATGGAGAGCCCCC
>VXAL01017261.1:174366-185757 GCA_013399475.1 Chauna torquata
GCAACCCCCATACCCCGTTCACCTGCGCCGCTCGGGGGGAGGAGGTAGAAGAGGGTGGATGGGGGGAAGGTGTTTTTAGTTTGCTTTTAGTTTCTCACTGCTCTAGTTTGCTAGTTATAGTAATAAATTATACTAATCTCCCTGTGTTGAGTCTGTTTTGCCCATGACGATAATTAGTGAGTAACTTGCTTGTCCTTATCTCAACCCTTAAGCCCTGGTCCATCATATTTTCTCCCCCTGTTTCTTTGAGGAGGGGGAGTGAGCGAGCGGTTGTGGTGGAGGTCGCCTGTTTAGCTGGGTAAAACCACCACAGTTCCTCTCCAGCGCAGGAATAAATCTGTGCTGAGACGGAAGTAGCATGGTGCTTCACATCACACGTGAGCTGCTACATGCGTTCAGTCAGAGGGGAGCTGCAAGGCCCCGCTGTGGATGGCAAAAGAGGTAAGGTGTGCTGGGGTAGAGATACCTCAGGGGAAAATGGAAGAAGAGGAGTTAGTATCCATAGTGCTACCTTGCACAACAGCCTCTACAGATGGCTGGCGACTTTCGAGGACAGGTTCCCAGCTCACAGTGAGATCAGATAATCTGGCAAGCACTAGGTTAGGAAAGGAAGAGAAAAGCAAGAGAGAGGTCTTCTCAGTTCCACCCATCCAACAGCCTATGAAAATCTCTTATTCAAAGAGTTCAATAGTCTGTACATTGAAAACAATTTCTTGGTACTTTTGGATGGAAAGGCAGTGGAGGGAAAACTACTATAAAAGAAACACGTAGTACCATCCATCACCACGGCCTACAGGACAGCTAAAACCACCACACAGTGATGACACCAAGGCAGACAGGGAAAGACATGCTTTCCACCACAGCTGCTGGGGAAAGTGAAAAACCAGGAAGCGTTGAGGTTAGGTATATCTCCTACACTAAGCACTGAGACACCCGTCACTCCTGCTCCACCAGGTTATACCTGGCTTGCTTCGCTCTCCATTAAGGTTCATTTGCAAAAATCAGAAACCTCCATTTAGAAGAAATTTTAGACTGAGGGTGGTAACCCTGTTACAAAGTGATGTGTTACAAGCAGCACAACCATCTCCCCTCTTTCCGGAGGAAGAACTGAATTTACCAGATGAATGTGATCCTAAGCATGTGAACACTAGACTGCTCCCTCCAGTTCTGGTAGCATCAGTGTGGGAGCTGTCCTGATGCAAAACTCTGAGCTGAGACACCTGACTGGAAGCCTGCAGTGTTCAGGTCAAACGTGAGTGTGCAGTATGCCTAAAAGCAAATGAATACAGAACTCTCTGTCATTTGGATTTTCATTAAGGGTGGGGTATTTTTTTGTAGGAAGAGAGGAGAGGGAGAGTCTCAGAATGTTAAGCAGAGCAAGTCAACCCCATAGCCTGAGAGCTTAAAAAAGAAAAACAAGGAAATTTGAATAGACGTGATGCTCAGGTATCATCTCAGAAGGCTGCACTGCAGGCCTCCAGGACATAGTCTAAAATAAGGTATCGTGTTGTACCACATAACATGCCCTTCCTTTGAGGCCTAGCATCACAGCATGTTCCAATAAACAGCTATGAAAAAAGCTTGATACTCGAATTTGAGAACATATGCATGGTTTATCTTGGTATCAAAATAAACCTTATCCACAAAACCCCTTGAACATCTGCACTTACTTCTGACTGCCTCAGTTAACTGTGCCATGTCTACTTCACAGCAGCAAGTCCAGGAAAAATCCAGACAGCCTAGACCGGGGCTGGAGCCCACTCATAATACATTGCTCACATCCTTTACTGCTGCAGACCAGAAATAGCTATCTCGTTCTTCAGTTGGTTGATCTACTTTTATATCCTTGATTAAAATGGAGTTATGCAAACTTCACGTTTGCTATCAGGCTATGAAGAAGCCTATTGTAACTAGGATATGGTTTTCTTAGATGTAAACGTATATGCAGAATAGAAAGAGCTTTGATATTGAGATTTTTTCCCCCCGAGGTTCAAGTATTTTATCTTTTTAATAATATTCCATTTTCCTGTTGCATTCACTTTTAAAACATCTTTTGTATTAGCTCCGAATATTATAATTCCTTCAAAATTCCTCTGGAGGGCACTATTACCATAACTATACAATTAGCTACAGATGGATGTAATAGAGATAAAGCCTAAATAGCCTAGTTGGCAGGAGGCAGTGTCTTTACAGCTTCTTTACTGCTGCCTGGGTCTTTACTCTGCTTAAGAGGATATGGGAAATTTTAATCTTAGCTACATAGATAAATAGAGTTTAGAAATTATTACAGAGGTTTGTCTGGGAAAAAGTGCCAGGTGGGGGAGGGGGGAATGGAAATCAGTCAACATCTTTCTTAGCAAGTACTGAAATTTAGTATATCCTCCACAGACTTTGCAAAAGTGATATTCCCAAGGCACAGCATGAATTGTGAGTCTTTGGGTTGGGAAGGGATAGAGGAACCTATTACCCCTCAGACTCCATGTTCCCTGTGACCGCCCAAGTAACCTTGAAGCTGGACCAGCCACTGCGATACCTCTCCACCCGTGCACTAGAGCTGCTCTGTCCCACAGTGTAGGGTGAGGTGATCTGCACCTCCAGAATTTAAAACAGCCTATCCAACATAGAGAGAGGGAAATATAGTATTTCAGAGCTAGGAAAGAGATTGTGACATACCATGTTTTTCAGAATTGAGAAGGAAATCAGAAATGAACGTCACAATTCACTGGAAAACTTTAAACAACAAAAAACACAGGATAAACTCATGAAAGCTTGGAAAGATTAATTTGAAAGTGAACAAGTATGTCTAATGCGGTCGCCCTCTTGTGATCACGCAGCACATTACATTATGATCATTTTATCTCAGTGCTCTCTGAAATTTTGTAGGGTAAACAAGTGGTGAACTGCAGTCCTCAGAGTTCATGTTTTGAGGTTTTTCCCTTGCATCTTCTGGGAAAGATCACATAAAGTGGAATTTTTTTTTTATTTTAATTTTACTGCTTCTTGTCTTTTCCTTTTATCAATTGCACATTTAGTTGTTTGATTTATTTTCCAATTAAACTAGAAATTGAGTAGGTACAATATTTGTGTGAGACTTTTTATAGCAAGTAGCACATCAAGGTTTTAATAGTGGTGAGGGTCCTTGGATACTGTGTCATAGTGAAGAAAACGGTATTGATGTAATGTGTTTTTAATTAGGCCATCAAGCAAAGGAAATAAATTAGAGGGAAGGCTATATTTCAGTTATGGCAGGAATAGTATAACACTAATGTTACCAAGGAAGAATTAGCACATACAAACAGAACAAAAAACTACTACAATAAAAATAAAGGTTTAAAATTAACTTCTTTTGAACTTAAGTTTGGATCTGCATTGATAGTTTCATTAGTAAAAATTATCCTTACTCTTTTTCACTGATCACTCACCTGAATTTCTGAACTCAACCTGAATTTTCTGTTCCTAATTATCACCTAATTCAATGACAGTCCCCATATGTTTTATTTCAGCATCTTTCCTTCTTCCTAATGCCCGCTTTGCTGCACTAAATGTCGGCTTCTCATAGCTTCTTCTCATAAACACTAGCCTTCGATAGCAATTGAAGTATTTTGTTTTAGAAGAAAAAAGATTTAAAAAGTGACATGAACTTTTCAAATAGATGTAAGAGGGAGGAAAAAAAAAGGTCAGGTTTTGGGTACACCAACCTTGACACTGTCCTTTTAAAATACTCCCCAGGCAGCTTTAACTTTTGCAACCAGCACTCAAGCAGCCGCTCACCCTAGGGCCCAGTCAGATTGGCAGGATGACAGAGGTCAGCATTTCACACAAATGAACAATTTCTCCAATATATAAAGCAGACATTCAGCTCTCTCTTTTCACCTGTCCTTTCAAGTTTAAACCGAGACTATCATAGCTACTGTGCACGATGCAATGAAAATTCCTCTATTAACCCTTTGAACCCTTAGGACGAGAAGTGATATCCTTACAGTTTTAAGCTGAGACAGAAGCCACAGAAGGTCTCCTCTTCGCCCGACCCCCACCACCTCTCCATACCAGCTTCTTTCCCTTATGTACTTACCCTCACAAAGGAACCCCCATTACCTCTCTAATTCAGTCACTGAGTATGAGAAAATCCTGCTGTTCTTGCAGTGGTCAAAGTGCGTGAGTCAGGAGGGAGCAGCATTTTGACCAGATTCCCTTTTTGGATTAATACTTTTATTTCTGCTTTGGATGTGATTGAGTAACGATAGTATGTATTTCACTTCCATGCAAAATATTTCTGGGTGAGGGAGGAAAACATTGCATAATGATGTGATTCAGGAAACCACTATGCAGAACTTGCACAAAGAGGCCCAACAAATTCGACTGTGATAAAACAAAGTTTTTCTAGTAAGTCCTAATCAAGGCACTAGGCAGTACGCACAAATTTTAATAGACTCAAGGGGTTAGGCTAAATGATCACAAATCTATAAGCTATTATCAAAGATTGAACTTCTTAGTCCTAAAAATTAAAATCATGCACATTACCTGTTATTAACTGAATGGTCTGAACTGGCTTAAATACCCAGTTATCGACCCAAATTGTCTGGACAATTCTCAGAACACACCTGTGTAACTTTGGTTCAAGCTCACTGTTGTAGAAAGTTGGGAAGAAAGAAAATGGAAGCCTGGATAAGGAAATCTGCATTGGCTTTGCTGTGCTGTTACATAGCCAGCAAACCTCTGTGTTCCCAAAATTCAAAGCTCAGTTCAGATTTCTCTGGGGTAGGCTGGGGTTCTGCTTTAATCCAATATACAATTCTTAAGAAAAAAAAAGTAATTCAGAAGCAGTCTCTGAGCACCTATTAAACATAAAATAACTATTCAGTAAGACTTGATTAAGATAGATTAGATAAATTAGATTAAGAAGGCTAAGAATACAGTAAAAGTGAAGTGTAGAATTTACTAACTGCATTACATTTAGAAGAGTTGAGGTTGGCTATATGAAAATTTTGTGTGTCCTGGAGCCACATGCTGATGTGTGCCATCCCAAATTTCTGCACCTCCAAAGAAAACCCAGGGGACCATTAACACAGTGGAAACAATTGGGAATGATGGATAAACCCATGTCTCCTGAGCTCTGAATTGTTTTAAGGGCCATGATGGCCTCTCCTTTTGAACCCCAAAAAAGTTTTAAGCAGAGAAAATCATGGAAGGGCTACGATACCTGAATTTTTAACAGGAAAGAGTTAAGAAATTCTGAGTTTCTGACTATCCAACTGTCCCAACTCCAGTGTCATGTAGAAGTTCAGGTAATTAAAATGTTAAGATGTGCAGGGTTAATCATTATCTGCACTTTCATTGCACAAAACACCACTTTGCCTTTTTCAGCAAGAAGACTGTAACTGAGTGGACTACAGTCAAGCACTGGGTACACTTTTGTTGAGACATACATACCAAAGGAAGACACATGGAATCACCAATGGTGCCTGTTTTAATTAATGAGAGACACTGAAGCCATCTTGATGTTGATAAGTCTACACAGGTACCAGACACCAAAGAAAACTGTCTTACATTGCTTTTTTTTATTCAAGCTTTTATTATTATTATTACTCTTTACCTCATCTGAAACTATAAGCTCCAATGAATTGCTGAACTTCAGTTACCATCTTTCTCAGGCCCATATGGTTCAACACTTCTATTGTACTGCTAAAATATTTGGACAAGTTGAGAGAGACCTTCTTGTAGCTAGATACAGCTTACTGAAAGAACTGCAATACCCAAAACAAGGATCCCTTACAGAAACAGTTTCCCATTCCGCTGTTGTTTTTGTTGTTGTTGTTTTGTTAGTTTNGCAGAAAGAATAGTGGGGTTTAAGGGCCCCCTTGATTCTCCATTTGCCAGAAGGCAAAAGCTTGTGATCCATCGAGACCTTTGAGGGATGAATTTCAGCTAAGATTCTCTGGAGCCTGGCCTGAAGTGGATGTTGCTTCAGCGAATTCAATTTTTCAAGGTATTAAAAACGGAGAAAGTAAAATAGATGACAGGCACTGAAGGTGGAATTGTAGCCCCACTGGAGGTTAATGGGGCATTTTGCCACTGATGTCAGGTATGCCAGGATTTCAACCCTGCTTTAGGGAGCAGAGCAGAGAAGTGTTATACAAGATTTAAACCTTTATCGTGTAAGCCTGAGTTTGGTAGTAAAATGTAAATAATGATACTTACTGACTCTGCTTGTAAGACTCTTTGAAAGGTATGGAAGGAAAGCACTACATAAGTCTGCGGTATGAGGGATATGTACAATATATGACTATTAGATGGAAAGAAATCAAGACTATTTCTAAAGTTGATATTCTGAGGATACCAAGTCTTTGAATGGGTTAATCCTAAAACAATGCTAATTTCAATGTTCAAACCTATTACGGAGAGGGAAAACAAACCTTCTGAATAACCTACAGCTTTTCATATTCCTTTTAAGGTGGAAGGCACTTGAGTAATGTAAGCTGACAGTTTCAGTTTTTCACATTCTAAACATGCTGTTTCCTCAGCAGAGGCATAGCACCACATAAGAAGAAGAAAAACAGTTTCATAATGTAATTGGGAAGTCATGTCACTAAGACCTCCCACAGCTGAATGAACAAAAAGCCACTGGTGCTGGAGACTAAAGCTCTCAGGACAATTGCTTGCTTTTCCATGGATGGGACTCCTGTGAGATTTGGAATAAGTCCATGTCCATCTCGTCTTCCTGTTTGCACACCTCACTCTCCTCTTGCAGCCAGGGAGGGTTTTTAGTAAATGTTTGGCTCTAAAAATCTCTGAACACCTGTCTCTAGATCTTCAGGGATACAGCTTACTTTGTTTCCTGTCTCTGTTTTAGTGATGTGTTTTACAAAACTCACATGCAACGGTGATCTCAAACTTCATTATAGATGTTAGAGTGTTAGTGTAATACAAGCAAAGAAATTATCTAAAATTTATGCAGCTTGAGGTCAATTACAAATTTTTTGGAAGCACATTTGACCACTTAGTAAGGAATTACCATCTGCTACAACTCATTTTGATAAACAGAAAAACACTTTTGATATACAAGAGGTTTTTAATCCTCTGCCTTACCCTCAGAGAGGAAAAGGAGGAGATATGTGGAAGAAATCTGTCTTTAATTCCAACTTGGATATAATTTTACTGGTCTGAATATTTTACCTTGATCTCAGTGCTCTGCAAACGCATTAAGATATAGGCTGTCTTAACACCACCAGATGTAAGGAAGAAAGAAAATTACGAAAAATGACAATAAAGATGTCAGGCAAAGCAACGTGGCAATGGATCAAAAAATCAGGAGCAAAAGAAAGAACAGTAAATATAGAGGGGAGCAAAAAAGACAGCCATCAGAGAGGGCAGTAGAGGATGGAGAAAGAAATAAACAAAGAAAGGAAGCAATTGTCTAAATCAGAAGTGCAAAAGGCAAAAATATATTTAAACAGAACAGAGAAACGTCACAGAGAGAAAAAGCTATAGAGAGAAACCTGATAAATTATGAAAATGAGATACAAAAGAGTTGAAGAAAAGGGAAAGCAAAGGAATTGAAGCAAAGAAACAGAATAGAAAAAGACACTATTTCACCTCTAGGAATATATTTAATTCCAGTCAGGAGGTGACTTGAGACCTACATTTAGTGGACCAGGTTCCCAGGGAATCAAAGAAGAAAAAACAAACAAAACCTGTAGACTATGACAGGTTCTGGATGGCATCATTGCAAGCTACCTTTCAATGCCTTTAGGCTTTCTCCAGGCTAGCTGGTAGCTGGATTTCTCTCTTCTATCTTACTGTTTCAACATTAATGCCAACCTCACTTTACCTCTCCAGTTGTTTCCTGCATCTTCGTCTCTTTACATTTTTTCCTTGCTATGTTTTACCTTCGCTTAAAACTATAACTAGGTGCTTGTTTCTAACCAACAGTAATTGACTAAAAGATGACCGTGCATCCACAAAAACTATAGAACAATTGTAAGGAAAGGAAGATATGTCAAGAAGAAACAAGCCAAGAAGGCAGCGCCATTCAGTATTTTGTCTTTCAAACTGCCAAACATGGGTATTTCAGAGGCAACTGTAAACATCCTCATCTACATGTTAAGTATTACAAGTTTCTTACAGGCAAAAACATTAAAAATCTTACACTTTGGAGTGCATAACTGAACAGCCCTGTTAATTCCAACCAAAGATGACTGATGCAATTTTTTTTTTTTTAAAACAATTATTTTTTGATAATGCTGCCCTGGCTTTGCTCTTTTAGCCTCTCAAAAGTGGGTTAGCAATCAGGAAACAACTTTCGACTCCAAACTGTACTCTATACTCCATTTCAATATTAAAATATTTGGCCAGAATATGAAAGTCTGACAGCCATGACAGCAACAGTTTTGAAAGTGGATTTGATTCTATTGTTCCAACACATCATTTAATTTGAACTGCAGCTTTTTGTAATACTTCAATTTATTCTTTCATAAGTTCAGTAGGAAACCCTTACCACTCTGTTCTTTGCATTGAAGAGAGGAAAGCAAACCGAAGTTGAATTACCAATGAAGCACTTCGAGAATCAATGGTATGCATGTGAATGGGGTGCTGTTAAATACTACTCATTAGATCTCGTGATTAGCAGCCATCTTGCCGAAAAGAGCAAAAAGAACATGGCCCTTGCATTTTAGGACTTTGAGATAAGCAATGCTATACCAGTTGGTGCTCTGTACTAACTGTAGCTTTAACCATCACTTTATATTTAGTACATAATAGGGCAAATGTAAAGGGCAGGAGTGTAATTAAGACTTTCTTTCCTCCTTGCAAAGAACACTGATGGGAGTGGCTCATGCTGGGACACCACACAGTGTGGGTGAAGCTGCCTCTTTCAGTGACATCTGTAACATGTTAGTGCAACCAAAATCAATGATTTCCTATGTGAAAACTGTTTTATAAGTATGATAAAGCTTGTTTCACTCACTAGGACCAGTTCTAGACATACAGAAAGGCTAGTCGAGCTTTTGAATGTTTGTCAGGTAGGTGAACTTGCAGAGTTCTCATGGTGAATGCCCCTGGTTGGAGATAACTGTTCTTAATCTTTCAGAAATCAAAACCCTTTGTGAGAATATAAAACTTGCTAGAGCACTTTTTCCATCAGAAAAGTTTCTAAAGTCTATGAGAGGTTTTCTGATCAGAACCAGAGAAAGGACCGCACCAGATGATGATCACCGATCCAGAGTGGGAACCAGCAAATTTTTTTTTTTTTTTTGTTTTAGGAGACTTTTCTACTTTACTAAGCAAACATGAAGAAAAAACATATTTCAACTTATCACAAAAAAATCTTTTGAACATTTTCACATAAAGGAAGCATTTTCTGCTCAGGTTCACTATCAACCAGAAGAGGATTGCAGTCCTGATCACTGAACTGAGGGTTAAACAGAAGAAAACGCAGGCAAGTGAAAAATTACAAGCGTGATCCGTAAAATATTCTGACAGCTGGACACAAAGTAAGCCTCACAACTGAAAGTCCAAGAAGAGAGTCCAACTGTGTAACTAGAGCTGCTAAAATTGTCTGACAGGGATGATTCAGTGACCAGTTTTTCCCACAAAGAAAATGAGCATGCAGCACCCACTCACACTGATTTCTGCTTGTGTTGCTGAACCTGTCCAGCTGACCCACATGTGGCCTCCAAGCTAATGCTTCTTAAAATGTAAGCTTCAAAAATATTACAGTTTTCTAGCTATAAACATACCAGTGAACCAAAGGAATGGACGAAGGGAACTGCCAAGCATGAAAACCAATCATTGCTAAAAAAAAAAGATTCATCTAACTTAGAGCAGAGGAGGGCCTCAAACACTAGGAGCAGCAAACTAAGTGCAAGTGAACAAGATTGTTCATAGGCCTTTAACTACCACATCTTTAGAATCTATGATTTCCACATAAAGTGAAAAGGAGCATCTTCTTAGCAGAGGTTGAGCAGACCTAATCTATTCTAAATGGTTTTCTGTGGCTTTCAGTAGAAACAAATCTCATCTAGGCAGATGAACACCAGACATGGTAGTCTCCTCTCTGAGGGTTTTTAGTCTTGAATAAGTTTCTGCTCATATATCCTCATGCAAGTAATTCCAAAATTATCACTTTCCAAGTTTTGATAAGCACACCAAGATGTGCTCTGTAAGTGAAAGCTATCGTGTTAGAAAGACTTACGTGCACAAAATAATTGCACTGATCTGCAATAACTGTGTTTACACATATTTAAACTGCATATAGGTTAAATTTGGCATAAGGTTTTTAAAGTCCTGGTATAAAGAACTCATTCAGAAAGTAAGGATTGCCCTGTTACTAACAGTGCTTTAAGCTGTTGTAAAACAATTCTTATGATTTGTAAGAGGAAGAAAAGTGGCCACAACCCGGTACTGTACAAGGAAGCTGATCCCAGAAGCAAGCTTGCTTTGGTAGAAGCATTCATCAATATTTAATAAACAACAGGGCACAAGTTCAAGAAAGCAAAGCAGGGAACACTTGTCCCTGCAATGAATACTAAGGTCAACTGCTTGGACACTTTCCTAAAAATATACACATTTCTCAGCTCTTTGCTGAATAGGGATGAGCTGGTCCCGAATCCAGCAATCCATTACAGTGACAAAGTAGCTCTTCGTATGCCCAGTAACATGCATGACAGCAGCAAGTGTTGAGCTGCAGTCAAATTCTGTCTCTAAGTGAGATAAAATCAGATCCAGAAGGCTAATAAGATAAGGATCAGTGCTCTGTGTACAACTATTCATTCATCAGAGCACCAATTTAAGTACAGGAAAAAGAAATGGTATATGGAAAAAGTAAGTGGAAAAAAGCTCTCCTTAGGTGTTATTTATGTTTCAGAATTTGTGTGTGAACTTTGAGTAGTTATTGTCAGTGTCAACAATATTTTTCTGAAGGTGTTGACTAACATGACAAGGAAGAACCTGTGTTAAAGCCAAGCTATTAACCGTCTTTCACTCAAGTCCCATTCTACAATGGAGTGCTTTCACAACAGCTGCAAAAGGCAAGTTTATAATTGTAAATAAGATATTCTTAGTCATATATTGTACATATCCCTATTTTTCATTGTAAATTCCTTAAGGCAGAAACTATTATTAATACTAAATATATTAAAATTCAAATCAAATNGGAGCAGGGAGAGGAATATTTGCAAGGAATTCAGCCTCAGTTTCTACTTCTGTCTGAGAAAGAACTGACCTTCTGTGAAGCACTGCCAGAGCTTCTCAGTCCTTCGCCTAAGGTGACTGAAATCATAACTGGATGTAGGTCTTTGCCCTTTACTTCTCAGTCACCCCTTACCCTCCTGTTTGCTACTAGCTGACTCACAAGTCTAGTCTCCAACTTCTGTCTGGAATATTACGTATGGGTGC
>VXAL01017261.1:194983-239283 GCA_013399475.1 Chauna torquata
AAATCTAATATTGACCAGCACAGTTTGAAACCTATAACAGCTGGTTTAAGATTCTAAGTAGTCTAGCATGGCCAGAATATTGAATTTTGTTCTGGATCTTCATATGTTAACCTCTCCAGTTGCACTTCATCTGACAATGTAATATGCTCATTTATTCTCCCATTCAGATATCATCTGGATTCTAGACAGATGCCATTCTAACATTCAGATTTTTAGAAAGATGATCTCAGTGATCTTGGGAGCTTCACTTCTTCTGGTGTTGTTTCCCCCTCCCCTGGCTTTACAGAAAACCCATTATAACCCATTATAACCATTCTGTATCTGATTTCCCAGAAGTTAAAAATCAGCTGACCCATTCAATGTCAATTATGTTTGGACCATATTCTATTTCTCTGGAGAGAATGACATGTAGGAAAGAAGGTTTTTTTGTTTTTGCTTTTAGGGGCAGGGGGAGGTGGTTAAAACCTCCTTTTTCTAAACCAATGGGATTGAGTTAGAAATCACGGAATTAAGGGTGTTCTGAAAGAACTTCCTCTCATGGCTTCTTCTCTCCCCACAGAGGGAAGAAACAATCAAGGATTATGGACTAATTATTAGTTGACTGAGGAAGACAACAGAGGAAGAGGGTAGAAAGAACTCAATGCAGTAAGGATTCAAGGGGAAGTGGACTGAGAGCCAAGGCAAACATTTCATCAAGGACCAAGATAGTAAGAAACAGCCGCACAAAGCACTCAGACTTCAAAAAGCTCTGGGGCATGCAGGTCACTTATTGGGTCAACATCCAACTGACTTGTGGATGAAGAAGACCAGATGAGCTAATGTAACACTTTAGTAAGACACAGAGCATACAAAGGGTTAATATGAATTTCTGCCATCTTCCTGCTTGCTAACAGCAAGGTGGCAGATGGAACATATCGGACACAGTGAGCCTGCCAGGTTTAGTAGACTATCCAGACCACAACCATCAATAAGAATGCAGAACTGTAAAACCCCTGCATTTAAAATATGAACATGCTTAAACAGTAAAAGGTGTGAGAAATCTTGAAAAATGAGAAATCTTGAAAGATAAGAAATCAAAAACATCACTGCTAGCACGGGAGTTGCTAAAAGCACAAAATCACACCACTAGAGAATATAATTGGAAATAATCCAGGATGTTTTCATGGGAACTATGGAAAATGAGAAACAAGTTGCATCCATAGAATCATAGAATATTCCGAGTTGGAAGGGACCAAAGGATCATCGAGTCCAACTCCTGGCTTCACACAGGTCTACCCAAATATTCAGACCATATGACAGAGCATAGTCCAAATGCTTCTTAAACTCCGACAGGCTCGGTGCTGTGACTACATCCCTGGGGAGCCTGTTCCAGTGTGCGACCACTCTCTTGGTGAACAACCTTTTCCTGATATCCAACCTGAACCTCCCCTGTCGCAGCTTGACTCCATTTCCTCGGGTCCTGTCGCTGTCACTAGGGAGAAGGGATCGACGTCTGCCCCTCCGCTCGCCTCGTGAGGAAGCTGTAGACCACGATGAGGTCTCCCCTCAGCCTCCTCTTTTCCAGGCTGAACTAACCAAGTGACCTCATATGTCTTCCCCTCTAGACCCTTCACCATCCTTGTAGCCCTTCTCTGGACACTCTCCAATAGTTTCACGTCCTTTTTGTACTGTGGTGCCCAAAGCTGCACACAGTGCTAGAGGTGAGGCCGCACCAGCACAGAGCAGAGCGGGACAATCACTTCCCTCGACCGACTAGCAATGTCATGCTTGCAGTGTGCCCTGGCAGCCAGGAGGGCCAACTGTATCCTGGGGTGCATCAAGCATCTACCATATCGACCCTATCTTAGCAAATGTCTTGCAAGTAAATTGCTGTTCTGAAAAACCTGAATTAATCTGAAAAAAAAAAAGTTTAAACAAGGAATAATAGCGCCATACAGCCAATGGAGAAAACAGTGATTACAACTTCCAAACCAGGGAAGTCACTGGGTTACGTATAGATTTCCAGAGAATGTGATCTCATTCCCCAAGAGGTGTAGGTATAGACATGATGAATTAGCAGAACAACTGTGGAAATCTGAGTTAATAATGGCATCTGAACCAGATGGTATTGGCAGATATCTCCAAAGATAATCTTACTCACTGTGAAGGCTCTGAATTCAGAACAAATGTCATTCACTTACACACAGAAAATAACAGCATTGATTGGCTAAAATGCTCATCAACTCAGAAAGAATATGCAGCTGAAGATACACATGATATGATCTGCAAATGAACGATGGAGAGATCACAAAAATTCTTTAAGTAACAGCAGCAATGCCCCAATAAAACCAAATTAAACAGGTATGATCGCAAACCCAGACACAAACATGACCAGGATTTTAATGGACTAAGACTAGACTATGTCTGGATAAAACTTTTGATAGATAATGTTTATACAAAATCAGTAACAGTGACAGACAGAAAACACAAATAGTGAACGTGAAGGTTCCTACATTTGGGCAATTACTACAGGTTTCTGGTGCCACTGTTTAGAAATGGGAGTGCTACTGATAAAGTGTATCAAAAGCAGACTAGGAACATAGAGAAAGAGATACTAGATTGCTAGAGATTTAACAGACTTTTCAAATGACCAGGAAAGCACAACATCCACAACCAGCAATACGAGAACAGGCCATAACTGTTCAGTTATTGTTATTAACGGCTTTCTGTGGGGAAAGACCATGCCAATAGAGGAGAACCAAGAGTTTCTCATACAATATTCTGACAATGCATCTGACTAGGGTGAGAGAAGTCATTAAGAAATGGAACTCCTGAATACAGAAAGAATGCAGGAGAAAAGTCAAGGTACTTTGTGCTGTTGTCCACTTTAAACCAGTGAGGCATTGTATCTCGCTGTTCCAGATAAATCAAATGAAGATTAATAAATGACAGACTATTGAGATGGTGTCTCAGCCTCTGGCCACTTTCTTCTTCAGTAGATCATCATTAAGAAACAGCAACTTTTGAAATTTGTCAAAAATACCACCTTTTTCCAGAGGTGGAGCACAATAAAGTTAAAACCCTGCAGTAGGAGTCAGGGCATGCTGCTATTCTCTATAGTAGAGAACTTAGCTCATAACAAGTGTAAGTGGTCTTACCCATTCTCTCCAAGAAAACTCTCATATTCTGTGGGAATAACAAGTGTTCTAACAGGGTAAAGAAAGATGAAACAGCACTTATCAGAACAGTAGCGTTCAGTATTGAATAAAGCCAAAAAATCATGACCTTTAAATATAGAACTATTTTGACTTTAGCAGGACATACCTCTCACTTCACCAAGGTATGTTTCATTTAGGCTTCTGAATGGGAGATTGAGTGTGTTTTCGCTCTTCTGAATAGTGGGACACATAGGCTACAACCGACAGTGTGATTTGGGATTCTTTAGGATAAACAGGCAACTGCTGAACCCAGTGTGCATGACTGTCCTGATGTATGCAAGCCCCCTTAGAACATAATGGATTGTAATAGGATACACACATTTATTCTGATGTAACTCTGCTAAGGCAAAAGAGTTACATGAGGGATCAATTTGGCATTTACTCTTCAGATGGCTGTTCTGTGCTTGTAGCTATTACTGTTCTTTTGGCACAAACCCAGATTAGCCATTAGTGTGTGGATTGCCACTACTCTGCCAAGCTTTTAGAACAAACAAAAATAAAAGCCACTTTGCTAAGATGACAATAAACATTTAAAGCCCAATATCTCCTTATAACTTTAGTAGCATTAAAAATATGGAGCCAGCTTTCATGTACAAACACAGAAAATGGGCTAAAGTCATTAAGGCATTAGCGATTTTACATAATTAAGATTGGCATTTTATATTTGCTACAATAAAAATAGTAGTTTTATAGAGTAATTACCATCAATGATTGGTGTTATTGTATATGCTTATTAAAACATTTATTTCTGAAGAGAAAATTAATTGAAAAATGGCACAAGAAAGCTAAAGATAAAGAGTAGAACTTCAGTAATATTTTACATCATGTGGCACCAAAAAGAAGCCTTCACCTATTTTTAATTTGATTTTCTGAGAAGTATCTTAATCTAAACTGCAGCTGCCTTGCTATTGCTTTGATTAATTAGCAGGAAGAGTATTATGTATTTCCATTTTATATTCCGCTTTGCTGTAGCACATCCCAAAGCTGTTTTCTTCATGTGGATCATATAAATCGACTTGATGGAGTAAAGAAGATTACAACTTTTTTTTTTTTTTTTTTTAAAGTAGTTAATTTCATCCTTAATATTTCAAAAGCCAGGAGAATTTCAAGTATGTGTGAGGGAGGAAAAGGGTAATGGGCAAACGATTCTAGAAATGAATACTTGCTTTCCTTAAATAAAAGCACTCTCCATAGCATAAAAGACTTGCTTGATCTGTGGTGCACTGGTGGTCCTAATAGACTGGGATATGAATATTTGTATGAGGAAAAATCCCTGTGACTTTCAACAGTGAAATAAGATTGTTTATTTCCTAAAGAGATGTTATGATTAACCCCTCCACACTAAACCAAACATTATTCCAACAATGCCAAAGTTTCACCTTGTATAACAAGAAACATCATTGCTACAGAATTTACTTTAATACTCTGTTACCACAACCACCTCTCTCAAATTTTGTTTTGCTAGATTGAAAAGACAGAGCTCTTCTAGTTTCCCCTTCTGGGGCAGGTTCTCCAAAGCAATCTCCCTTTATCATGAAGAAGTGCTTTGTAGCACTTCTCCTCCAGCTTGGGTTTGTACTTCTGGAGTACAGATGACCAGAACCACATGCAGTGTCACATGTGAGTGTCTTCTGCAACACGACTTGTGTAATGGCAACAGCTGTCCTGTCTCTGGAAATAATTACTTCCATGTTTTTCTCTTCCACAGACACACCACAGTTGTGGCTCACAAGTGTTCTATGACAGCCCACTCCACCCGAGAGTTTCATCTTTCTTCAAAAAGAGAAATCTGTGCTTTATAGCAGAAATGCATGCTTTTTAATCCTTCCAAAAAAAAAAAAAAAGTTAGAAAATGACCTGGCAGTTTGTATTACTGAACCTCATTTTCTTTTTGTTATTTAAAGGACATTAAATTCATATTGTAAAATATACTGCATCTCAGCTTTCATTCCCTCTCTTCTGTTTTCTTCCTTTGAGCCCACACTCAGTCTGATCACCCTTAGAGATTGTAAGGAACATTAATTATTTTTCAATATTTATTCTTTATCTTATCCCATACTACAACCTAGCAGGCTTTGTATCTTTTCTTAGCCTCATTTTATGTGTACAGCTGACAGAAACACTCCCTATTTGCTTTCACTTCTTTCACAAAGTCTAAGTCAGCTTGACTTTTATCAGGTCTTATTTCATCTGTACATAGCCTTAGCTCTAGTATGTAGCCTCCTGTGCTGCTCAGTGCCTCTTTCCATTTGCAGAGGTGTTTTCTTCTTGCTACTTATTTTTGCAATTCTGGATTTACAACCCTTCCATATCTGTGTTTTCCACTGCTTAGTATTCCAATTTCACGTCCCTTGCATCTCTGATGAAAAGAAGCGTGAAACCACCAGATATCTAGGCCTCTGAGTTTTTCAGATGACTTCACTAATCAGATCTTTTTATACTTGCCCAAGTTTGCCCTTTTGATGTAACAACTGAAACAGTAAGAGAACTGATGGAAAGTCCAGAGATACCTTTCTTCTAATATTATGATTACTACAGCCAATTTATTTTCCAACAAACTATGAACTAGAGACTCCTCTTACCAAACTGAAAGCATCTCTTAGTACTTGTGCTTATTTCTTGACACTTGTGCAAATACAATATCCATACTTTATAAACTAAGGTCCTGGAAAAACAAGATGTACACACACACACGCACGAACACACACTTCATTCAGGACATCTTTCTTAAAACAAAGGGAAACTCCTGGTTTCCTGTGCCAGAACTACTGAATGAAACCCGTTCTCCTCCTCTGCATTCTGACTTAAGCCCTTTACAGACCACAACAAGCAGTCACTTGTTTTTCCAACTTACCTCCACTTAATTCCACTAAGTAGGAAGCAAGCTGAGGGATACAGGAAAGAGAAATCATGAGCACTGCAGAATACAGAGATATTTACACATGTAGGTCATCATCTGGTAAAGCTTTAGTCTTACCCTGTTAAGGATATGTCAACAGGTAAAAATGAAAAGTCAGGCAGAATAAGTTCCCGTGACGATAGTACTTAGTGTCCTGTACCCTAGTTAACTTTAAAATAGCTAGCTCTGTCACCACTAGTTAGTTATGGGACTGCAGAAGTATCAAACAGCATGGGTTAGATCCACCTCAAAAATACTCTGACTCTACGAACTGTGGCACTTAGACCTGATACTATGAAACACTGCCATTATAACGTGGCTGTACCTCAAGCATCTGGCAGAAATGGGCTGAAGACCTTTGAGGAAACAAACATAGTGCAACACTACTTCTGAGATATGTCCGGATGGTTTGAGAATCAGAAGTATATCTCAGCCACATCATCAATATGATTTACAATTTAATAAATTTGTTTCTAGAAATAAAGCAAAGTCATTATTTAATGGCTGAAATACTGCCATTTTCTCCAAATGCCAGTAATAATTTAAATTCATGACTTCTGTAGTATTCATATGGTCCAATTTAATATGAGCAGTATTTCTGGTGCTCAGTGTTTATGAAGAGTGTCTCTTTAGGGTATACCTTACTTCATGACAAACAGATGCTGGAAATAACTGCCTGGTGGATAACTCTGCTGCTGTGAACTGGGGATTAAAAATAGGGATCAATTTTCTAACCTGAAAAGGGGAAAACATAGGGATCTTTTCTTGACAAGATGTTAGACCAAGGTAGCATAATCTTATCTACCTCCCCCCCACCCCAACTTCCTCTTGCTCTCTGTTCTTTCTCTCTCCACTCAACAGAAAAAAGACCACATTGTAAATCACTTATACTTGGTAGCAAACTTGTAAAGAAAGCCTCACTTTTTTTTTTTATTTCATTATTTGCTGCCATCCTTTATGTCTCAGAAGCTTTAAAGATAAAAAGCAGCTATTTTCATTACAGTAAAGGAGATCAGAGACTAGTGATGAACCTGAAAAGATGCAATTCATTCACATCTCTAATGCTTTTTGCTTGCATAAATTAATTTGGAATCATTTTCATACCCATGTTTTTCTGTGGAGTAGTAAGAAAGATGGGGAGTAGTTATTTGGTTTTCAGCCAGCATTGAACTTGAAAATTCACTAGTTTATTGGAATAAATACTTTTTTTGAAACAGCACAGGATAGGCAATGATGGTGCAATGAACAGCCGTCCAAGGTTCTTTGATTTGCCTCATTGAAATATGTCAGCGTCACTATGGAAGAAACATTACAGGCACAGGAGATCCTACCTTCATCCTCCTACCAGTGTTTAGTGCCATACAACATGCACTTTGTGACTTCAGTTTCTCTTTGATTTTATCAGAATTAACTAATCGAAGACATGTACAAGGATAGTGAAATCAATGCTTCAACTTTATGTGAAATAGTTCAGTTATAACTGATTATAATTAGAAAATGGGTTTTTCATTCATTGTTCAATGAATATCTTCATTTCATCAGATAAATTATCTTCTCTTAAAGTTTTCACTAATCTTAACTACAACATTTATTACCCACATTAGAAATCTGGAATAGTTCTGCTGTCAAATTAAGTGTGATATATGTATTTCAGTTTTGCAGATGATAGCTACTAGTCTTTGACATGTGCTCTTATTATGATGTATTCAGACATTCAGCTGAAAGCCTTACCTGAACTTACATGGAGGGGGGAGCAATAGTAACTTTAGAAATGTTTCTTTACATTATTTATACTATCAACTATCAATGTGAAGCAATTTTAAACTAGTTTTATCTAATGCAATACTACTAAACCATAGGGAAGGAATTGTTTTTAACTATAACATTCATAATTTTTAAATTATTAGTAATCTGACTGAAGAACAACATCAGTATTAGGCAGTGATTCTGTAAAGTGAAAGTGATTATGATGCAAAAGTCAAAAATAAAAAAAAAATTAATTAAAACCAAAAATTGCCTCTTATCAACCAGCCTGCCATAACAGCATCACCGACCATTGAATATTGTTTTTCCCAATCTCTTAAAAAGTTAATTATATTTCTACAGAATATAGATCGAGAAACTACTGAAAACCCAAATGGAGAAACAGATTTTAAATTTGCATCTAGGATCAAAACCAGGATACTACTTCAACAACCACCACCAAAGATCCACAGACAACCTATGAATTGACAGAGCTTCACAAAATCCATTATGCACGTTTGGACTGAGCATTATTAAAAATAATCTGTGCATGACCTTTATTACACATTAATTTGATAGTGAAGTTTATACTTCAATGCTACTCATAACTTTTCCCCATTCACTCTCAAGTCAGGGATCTAGGCTGATCATCAAATAACTAAGATAGAGCTCTAAAAATAAATAATAAAAAAATCACCCACACCACAAAATCTCATCTTTTTTTTTCCTCCTGTCCTTAAAGGAAGATATGAGCTGCAATAATTTTATAGTCAGATTAGAGAGAAAAGACAAGAAAGTTAAAAAAAAAAATCAAAATTAAGGTTGTGATACATTTAATAAGATCACCTGAAATCGAGGTAAGTCCCATTCTTGTATAAAAACATGCTTACACACAGGCAGCCAAACAATTTTGCATGATAACATGAACAAAAGAGTGCTACAAAAGGTAAATTATGATAATATTGTGCATTAACAAGGAAGTCTTGTGCCCAAAGCTATGAAAATAAATTAAAAAGATGCATTTAGTTAGAGGGGCAATATTTTCTTGATACTTTTGATTTTATGGTATAAAACATTCTTGACCTTGTTCTTAACATTTTGGGTAAATCATCATTACCTTCTCTCTTCCTGGATATTATTACATTATACATGAAAATTTCTCAGCATTGTGCATTTCCTCTGACAAAAAAAATAAAAGCCTTTCTGCCCAAAACAAGAATTCTTAGTTAAAAATTACTTATCACTAGACTTTCCTATTTTTACAGTAAGATAGTACACAGCTTTGATCAAAACATCTACATTTACAGTTACTCAGAAACAGAAGTTGGCTGACTGAGGTTGCAGTGGGGCTGACTAAATAAAAAAAGACCCTATTAGAAAAAATACAGGAAAAAATATTTCTTATAGCCACTTTTCATAGATAACAGTAGTAAGAGAAACATAGTACTGTGTTCACAAAATTATTTCTTGCAGATATTGCATAGTCTTTATATGCATTTATTTTTACAATAGTCACTTTTTTTTGTGTTCCAAATTCCTATGAAAAAACTCAAAAACTAATAATCTACTACACAAAATTTTGCATCTATGTCAAAGCTTTGTTTATTTTCTGTAAATCTTTTCTTCAAGAAAACTGAACAAAATTGTTAGAAAACTGGACAGGCTAAATAAATTTATAATCTCTAATCTAAAAAATCTCCTGCTCTATACTTAAGATTTCGTTTTGCAGGAGAAAAATATATATTCTAATATTTTGGGTATGTGTGGGATTTACTGCACTTGAAACAAAACCCCCATTTGTTCACCACACAATTGCAACAAGAGGACTAGCAGTATCCCCCCAGAAACTTGTTAAGGTAATGTAACACAACTTGTTTTTCTTCATCAAGACATAGCCAACATGTGAAGGGACAACAGTAATTCAGGTCCTACAACAGTCAAGTGCCCATTTCAGCAAAGTACTCATACAAGTACATCACGCTGAATGCAGCGTGCACGCAAAATTGCTCACAGAGTTATGAAGTGTCAAAGAGGGTGGTACCTGATGCTGCATGAAGGTGAGGAAAAAGCTCACTCCACATGAACCGTCTGGCTCCTGCATGGCCCAGGATCTCCTCCCACCAAAGAGTAGGACTGCAGATGCCTCATGCAGCTGTTAAACGAACCAGCAGCTCCAGATGGATGCTCCCAGAAGAGGAGGACATCGTGTTACTGCACAGTAGCTAAAAAGTGCGTGCTAATGTCCTGCTTTCTGAAGACCTGCCCAAGAGAAAGATTGCTTCTTCTTTGCAGCTTCATCCACACCAGCACCCATGAGCTGAAGTCAGCACAATGCACTGGGTAAGACACAATTTGAAAGTTTGCTGCCAAGGGTTCCACGTTATAACAATTAGAACCTCAGATCAATTTTTTTTTTTTTAAATGAGCTGGATTGTTTATTCCAGCAGTGGTGTTTCATTCGTTTATGGAGACATTTGTTTCAATTTTATTTTATTTTTTATAGCTACAGCTGAGCCAGACTTAGGTGGCAAAAATATCAAAAGCCAAGGGAAGAAAACCCACACTTTATGGCCTCAAGAGACCAGCTGTTGACTAAGCAGCACTTAAGTCTCACTCAGAAGGCCAAAATTAAAGTAGTGCCTTACAAAGCTATAATTTAAGAAAAATCACACAATTAAAAAAAAAAAAAGGGTTAAGCAAGACCTTTTACATACAGCAAATCACTCATACACCTACAAGTTTCACGGAGAGGCTGACCTCACTCCTCTACATAAGAAAGGCGCTAAACTCTGAATTATAAGGGCTGTGTTCAATCCTTCATGACAAACCTCCCTAGTACAGTGCTGAACTAGGAAACACAAGGACTTGAAAGAGCTACAGGCGTAGGCACTAACAACACACATGAAGAAAAGGAAGATCAGACTCAGATAGCTCTATGCTTGTCAAGCCATCTTATCTGTTAGAAAGGAAATTAAAAAAAGTAAAAATAAATAAATAAATAAATAAATAAATAAAAAGCATGGCCTCTTGCCCAGGAGCTATTTCTGATTACACAAAAGAGAAATATAGAAGTGCCTTCCTCAAACTCTCTTGTGAATTACAGCACCTATCCAAAGAACAACAGTAGAAATTGTCCAAGAGAAGCGAAGTAAGAAAAGACCTACTTATTTAGTGAGAATCTCAGAAAGACAGATGAGAAATAGAAGTCAGCCACATCCAAATGTAAACCTGTTTGGCGAAACCAACGGAAACAGATTCCAGTAAGGCCAACCTTCTCCCAGTTCACAAATGATAGATTTCAGTTCCTCTTGACTATAAACAGAAAAAGCTGTAACCAAAATAAACCATTCTTTAAACCAAAGTGCGTGCCCCCCTGGGAGCCTACACTGTTTAACAACATCAATTTAGTTAAATGGTATCAGTGGCACGTAAGCCTGGGGCGAAAGCACTAAACATTCCCTTCCTGCACTGAATCATTTCACCCTTTCACACGCTCCTGTTATTCAGGATAAAGAACATTAGGAAACATCTTGTTCAGTTTGGTTTATTGCAATGATGACAAATATTGCTCAATTGCTTTTCTTGTTTCATAGTGAGTGGAAAATTAATGATCTACACATCACTAATCATTTACTGCGATGTCAGGTACTCCATAGAAGTTTTCTTCGAAAGCCGTGAATGCAACACATAATAGAAGCAGCTTTTCCAAACTATTTGGATATCTGAGACATAACCAGCATATAATTCAACTGCTTGCTGTGGAAAACAATTCTTATCATTGCCTCTATAACCCTGTTTGCAAACTGACATTTTCAGTCAAAAAGTGTTAACTGATATATTAAAAATAAAAAAGTTTAAGTCTAGCTGACGTGGAACAACCACATAAGTCATAGAATGACTGCATCATCAAGAAGTGCCTTAATCTGAATGCTGGCTAAGTGTTTTCAGAATACAAGATCCAGCTTTCTAAAACTGATGCTTACATGAGATAACTGTATCTAGACACTCAGACAGCAAGGGACAACTAAATTTTGGTGTGAAGTCATACTACCACTTTATACACAGACATGAAAAGTTCCATTTCTAAGGTGTCTCAGTTCTTCCAAAACAAAATTAGCTGTAACTTTACATAAATGTAACATTTATTATATTTATACTGCACTAAACTGTACTTATGAAAAATTAATCTATACTAAAAACTGAAAATCATTAATGGGGCTCAAGGGAGGAAGATCTCGCAGACTTCGAAGCAAAACTATTTATTCTTCATATGTCCAGTCTACAAACAAACACATAGTTAGCTGGAAAAAAGATATTTTGGGGGTATTTTAAAGACCTCCAGCATGGAGGAGGGGGCATATCCATTTGACTGGGAAACTGGAGCATTTAGGCCTGCTAATAGGCAGGCTCCCCTGTGGGACTAGCAAAAAACTTCACAAGGTAATAAATTGACTGACAAGGATCCACTGACTACTTTCTGGTGGCTTGGTCAGAGAAAGACTGAACAAGGTTGAATTGAAGTACTTCCGTATCTAATGATTCTATGCTATTAGGTTTCAGTCTCAAATTTGCAAAAAAATTTTTAATGTATGTTAGAAACTTAAGGTTGTTCTCAACGTGATATGGCTCTGAACTTCTCAACAAGCTGATTTTTTTTTTTTTTTGGCTGTCTTAAAAGGGATATAAACAGAAATTAGTTACCAGGGGTTTTTCTTCTCAAGGATGTAAAAGTCAAATAAAATCGTATGTCTAAATACAGAATGAAAGAAAAAAATAGGCAGAATTTCTATACTGTGATTGATAGAATTAAGTACTTCAATAAAACGGTAATCAAAGAAGAAACTCGATAAAAAAATCCCTACTCCCACTGACATACTTTATGAAAATTAAATCAGAACAGTAACTTTTACTGGGTCTCCTTTCATCCCAATGAACTTCAGAAGGGTCATAGTATATATTTGAGAAACTACCTGCAGCAGGCCAGGAAGGAAAAAAACGCCAGTACCCAAGTAGTAAGCAACTCATTCAAATAAAGACTTCACTCCCCAAACACTGTGTTTTTATTGAGCTGATGTTTATTTTCTAAATTGGAAGTTTAATTCAACTTACACCTGTGATGAGCAAATCTGGAAGAGCAATATTGGAAAATGAAATGTTTGATTTTAATATTCCTAACGTTATTCTATTCACTAATTTGAAATTTCAAAATAAATACAGGAAAAAAGCATCTAAAACCGCACAAGAAGTTCAATTAAAATCAAACCATTTTGGGAGGTGTTGAAGAGGGGAAGATTTCAGCTCACAGATATTTTAAACATGCTGGTAGGGAAGGATTTCAGCTAGAACCTGATGGTAACAGCCGGACAGGCATTAACTGACTTACATTAGTACAATTATAATTGCACTCGCTCTGCACATCTTCAGTTCCAAGCTTATGGCCAGGACTCTTGAATAACTTAGCATGCTGCTAGCTTTTTCACAAAGCTGGTACAAAACATTTAGTAATTTGTTTTTAATATTTACTATCCTGCTTGCATAGAGTGCTGAAGAGGTCAATTAATTATGCCTTCATCTGAAGATGAAAAGTTATCTACTAGTACTTAGTGGAACTACATCATGGTGATCAAAAATATTGCAGCATTCACATCCTCACAGAAAGAGTATTTCTTGTAGAGCAAGAATATTCTATTTTTTATTAAACTTATTTGCTTTATGCAACAATTTTTCCCCCATTCTGACAGGCAGCAGATAATACTATAAAATTTTGCCAGAAGAAGATGTACAAGAGGAAACCTAGGCAAAGAATGGCTCTACTGGTAACACAGGCCAAAAGGGTTTAAACTTTTCAACTAAGTTCCATCACAATACTCAGAATCCCATCAAGCTTCAATTTTAACCAATTTGCAATAGAAGAAAAAGAGGGGGGGAGGTTGTAACTTTAAACAACTGTAGCTTAAAAGAATAAAATGTAGTTTAGAGAAACTACTATTCATTCTATTTAATTTGTATAGAATTTAACACTGCCATCACTATAGCTCAGCCTTGCTCATAGGATTATTTATTTATTTAAGTTTTTAAGCTCAGAGTCTGTTGCCAATGCATGAAAGTGTCACCTCAGTTCACAGATGGTATCCCACCTGTGATGGAACTGTCCCAAATTTCAGGCCAGCATCCCATACATTGCTGAAGCAGTCTCTCTTTTACAGGGTTAAAATTTCCTTGTCAGGTTTTAAAATAAAAACTTACTGTTTTCCTACTTGTAATACCTTTTCAGTGACCAAATAGAACTTTTATCCTATAACCGCATATACGTGAATGATGTCATTAAGTAGTGATGCTAACAGGAGTTAGTACTCTGGCTTCCAGCATTTTTTTCCATCTTGTCTCCTCCAGCAAAAAGCTTTTCTATTTGCATACAGAAGCATTTTCTGGATATGCAGCCCATACAATGAAGTCATTTCAACCGTATGGATTTACACAGCCTTACATGTTCTCAGTCTATTTCTTTTGACTGTCACAGACAAAATCAAAATGTGTAAATTTAATACAACTTTTTTATGAATACTTAAAACATAATCGCATCTTCTTTATGGGTCTTCTGCTAGCTTAGTCTCATTAAAATTCATTCTTATGAATGTGCAGTGCAAAGAAAATGCTGCTAACATGTCACAATAAACCAACTGTCTGAAACCCTGCAGAAAAAAAAAAAGAGGTAAAATTTGCCTTGTACCTTGTAGTTTACGAGAGAAGATGTCTAGAAGCAGCTGTAAAATGGTCATAAAATAAAATTGGAATTTATATTGAAATCACTCTTAATACCTTGGGGCTTTTCTATCTCTGCATAGTTTACCCTGAGAGATTTAGTGGTGGAGTTTTATGTTAACAGGCTGAAAGTTATAGTGAAGTTGTCAGTAATACTACCTCTTTTTGGTATGTCTGCCTATATATATCAGTCTATTTACTTTTAAATAGCAAGATAGTAACCCCCAGAAGGTGCAATATGAAAATGCTATTGGCAACAGCTGAACAGTTATAGAGCTGTTAACCACCCTTAATGAAAATGCTATTGACTGCAAGCATTTTTATTTTTTAACAGTACATATATTTTAAATGGGGGACGGGAGGTAGAATAGACTTGCACCCCACCCTTCCTGACCACGTGCCCTAAAATTTCAGTTGAGATATTTAAAAAAAAAAAGGCATAAAAAAATCACAAGAAGATTCACGTATGTACCAAACAAATTATGATACTTTTACTGTATGGTGGTGTCTGGGGCAGTGGTGGAATCCAATTTACAGTAAAGGCATTTGAAAAGAGTGTTGGCTAAGTCTTCTTCTAAGACAAGGAAGATGTGTGTATGCAAATATATGTGATAAGATATATAAGTGCAAGGAGGTTTATTAAAAACAGAGGAGTTGCATGAAAAACAAAACACTTTGTAAATGCTAACACTGTACTATAGGTCTTGCCTCATGACTAATAAATAACTAATGATTTCCAGCTGGGGAAGAAAAACACTTCCACATATAAAGGTTTGTTCGGCATCAAAACCATGAGCGGATTTTCACATCCTAACTTAGATATGATGGTTCGCATTGCCTGATGAGGTTTCACAAGAAAAGTTTCCACAGCTTTATTGTCTTGTAGATGAGTCTCAAGTCTAATTCCAATATTTATTAAGCTCAGCTTTTTTCCGTATAGAGCTCAAAAAATGAAGGTTCCTGTTCCCAAATGCTCTAGTATCTCAAGCCCATATCTGTACTGGTAACTTCCAGCTACAGAGATTCTCAGGAATAACATGAACAGGCATTTGCACAACCAAAAGATAGTCTGAAGTAGTTTTGTTTTCCAAATAAGAAATAAAGTGCAAATGCTGAATATATATATATATATATATTTTATCACTGCTTTATATGGTGCTGTATAAGATTATTTCAGGCTTCTCCACTAAAGGAAGAACAATTACCAACAGTTGTTTACAGTATGATTCCAAAGGGAATTACCAAGTGTTCTCTTCTGACTATTGCACAATCTTATTTCAGACTCATGGAAGTTAGAAATGGAGAATGCCGCAGGGCATTGAAACAGATGAGCTGCATAGAGACAGATGAGCTACCGAGTCTCAACACATTACCTGCGCCTGCTCAGTGCTACTGCTGCTTGCCTCAGAGAGCACAGGATACTCCAGTGTGAAATACAATGCTAGCCTAGGCCATTGCTGCCCATGCATTTCTACATGACAGGCGTGCTCCACTGCTAGATCACACTGGAACCTCATATTAGTAACACTACAAATCTGAGGACTGCCTGCTGCTGACTAATAGAGTATGAGCTCTGCAGTTTTCTGGACCAATTTGCTTTTGAAAACAGTGTCAAAACTTGCATGCAGTTCTTCTTTCCCCTCCCTTTAAATCTGTATCTGCAGCCACTTCAAGATACAGCAGGCCATGCAAGGTCATGAAAACTCACTGTGTATGAGAAATTGTGTGTGAAAAGTGTTTCTACTTGTGAAAAAACACAAGTCATTAAAGAACTACTGATACATTTTTAAAATATTTCTTGGGAGCGGGGTGGGGGGCGGGCACAGGGAGGGAGAGAAGTGGAAGAGGGAAGCACCACACCAGCTGGAAGCAGGGTGCAGAGTACCTGGTGCTGGATGATCCTTCATTCCTCAGAATGAATAGTTCTTGAGGTGGCCAAATATATGCCTAGTGCTTGGACAGGAAAATTCTTTTGTGTCATGCACAGCAATGCAAAATGTCACAGCCTTTAGATTTGATACAACTGCAACAGTATCTAGAGCAACAGACATTACTACTTCAGAAAAACTTCAGAAAGCCCAAAGATACAATAATTAGGCTGATATAATGACTGCATCTTGAAGAACCATAATAAAATATTTTAATACACCAGGCTTTGCCTGGGGTCCAGAAACACCATGTAGAGTAATGACAGAGCTACAGGTGGTTTAAAAAACAAACCAAGAACAAAACCTGCACAGGTTTCTTTTCAAGAGATTAATTTCCGCTGGGAGTAGAAATGCCGGGTTTGAGTTATCCTAATCCTTTTGAGCCACTACATGCGTTTAATGAACTGTGGACAAAGCCAGACAGCACTTGAGAAAGAACAGAAAAAACTCTACAAGACAGTTCCAAGCCCACAGTTTCACCTAGAGGATGACTCTTTTCTTGTTATAGTAAATAGGTTTAAAAAGAGTTCTGGAAAAAGAATTGTCTCAATAGGAATTACATTTCCTACCACCAGAAAACCTGATGATTTTGGTTTGGCTACAGCGTGACCAAAACTAACTTTAACCAGAATTTGCTGAAGCTTAACAGCCTAGGATTTGCAACTATTTTATTATCTTGGGACCAGAGCCAGCTAGGTAATATATTTCTAGGGAAGTATGGATAAGCTGGTGTATTTGGTACCAGTTGACCGATACCACCCATATATGATGCCATCTGAAAGCAGGCTGGCAGCCTGAAGGGAAAAAAAAAAAAAAAAGCTGATAAGTAGTCCCCAGTACGTGGGGTTTAGCATGTATACCAGTATACTATGGTTTAGTATGTCAGTAAACTATATAAGAGGTTTGTCTAAAAACTTCCTCTTTGCTTAATTATAAGCTGAGACTATACGAAAATGTGTTGGAGGATGAGGCAAGAGTAACTTTTTAAATCATGAATTTTGTTTCGAGAGCAAGTAGATGATGTACAGTAAAAACCAGGATCATGCTAGAGCAAAGCAAGATGCCACCAGTCTCATCTTTTGAGCTAAGTCAGGAAATAAAACTTGGGCATTGTAATCGTGAGGTGTCCTGTTACCCACCAAAATCCTAAGCTTGGACTGAAGTGGCCAGTCTCTCAAAGACACACAGAACATCAGGAACTTGAGAATAGGATTCACAGAAAGATGTGGGGCAGGCTATCCAACAGCAGAGGTTGAGGCCAGACACCAACTTGTAGACCTTATAAATAATTAGGTGTCTAAGTCCACACTAACAAGGAGGCATAATTCCTCTTCAGATTTACAGCTGTGATTCCTCTCCAGAGGTGAAATGCTTTCCTCCTTTCTCCCCTCTACTAGAAGACCAAAACAAGAAACTGATTATGCTGAGCTGTACCTCATTCCTCGAGAAATCACTGGGACCATTCGAAGACCAAGATGCTACTAAATGTTAGAAAGTACAGCAGACTCTGGCCATAAATCTGAAAATCTTTTTCAGATGTTATAAAACAAGTTCATCTGCAAGTAATTTAATTTAGTTATATGAAAAAGCTTAGAAGTGCTCTGCACAGCATTAGGTGTCTAAGGCCTATCACAAAAGCAATCAGATCACACTGGAGACCAGCTGTGCATCAAGTAGATTGCTTTTATCCAAGTGATAAAAACCTTGTAGAGTGTGAACAATACTGGGCATAAAATGTAACATTTTTAATGAACAACATAAAAGATGAAAAGAATGAGCACAAGAAATGGCAATTTAGACAGAAGATAGGGAAAAGGAGCCTCCCTAACATGATATTTTATAGCAACTGGGTTTTGCAGTAAGCAGAATTTAGAGGGGGGAAAACAGTATTTTTCTCTTCTAATTAATCCAGTTGGGGTCCCTTGCAAATCAGTCAGGAATGTTCCAGCATCAGCTGACTGAATCTAAAGAACAAGCATTAACATATTTTGGACCTGTTTCAGATCCAGGATAGGTGGTTGAAACTCCATTAATTTCAACGAAGATGCAAAATTGGCCTTTTACTGTAATCTTCTACATCAACATGAAAGAAAGCGCATAAACCATTAAGCATATAACTGCCTTTATGTTTTATTTCTTTTATGAGGCTCCTAGCAGGACATTAACAGCAGATTATATCTTTTGTGAGGCATCTAACAGGACATTAACGATGGAAGGGTGCCCAATAAATAAAATGATTGTTATTACTATTACTTATAGTTGGTCTGCCAGTATCAAACAATAAAATTTTAATGCTTGGAAAGTCGGGAGCCAGTTCAGGATTCTGCATTTCAAACCATCCTCTTCAAGTGTTAGCATTATTTTGTTGGGCTAACTGGAACACACCTAAAACTTCAGTTTAGCACTTAAAATTCTTTTTTACTTCCAGAGGCTGAAGACCCACAGGGAAAATCTGGGTACTGCAACAACAGTCAGTGCAGGCACGGGCTGACCACGAATACCTACATGTGGGGAGAAAACGATGAGGATTGATCAGAAGCACAAATTGATGTAGACTTGGAGAACATCTGCATAAGTATTTCATGCCCTTCTTAACATTGTCTTTTCATCTGTGGCACCTTTCTACATTTTATTTGGCCCTCTCATTTAGTATCATTCCTATGTGGTCGTCCATTGCACCATTTGAATGCATTTTGCTCGGGCAATTAGAAGCATTCTGTAGTTTATTATAAAAAAAAGCAAAAAACAACTGAAAACTTGCAATCAAAGTCTGTTTTTCCAGAACATCTTATATTCAATACCAGAGACTCTAGCCATTTGAAGAAAAAAAAGTTAATCATTTCCAAGAGAAAGGATTCCCCCATCTGAAACCAAGTTATACATACACACAAACACACACACCCCTTTCTTACAGTTAAAGCTTTCTAGATTCAGCGTACAGGTCTAGCCCATGAAACAACAATCTTGTTTTTAATTTTCTCCTTGCCCCTAATTTTCACTTTTTTGTATGTTTTAAGGCAGATAAAATCCATGGAAGTGACAACGCTCTACCAGCAGTTACATTTGAGCAACTAAGCTGTGTTTACAGAGACTGCATAGAAACAAAGGTGAGTATGTTTTGGCTGAAGAAACATACAACATCTGTCTTGCTTTCAAAGTTCTGGAAAGCAGATATTGGTCCCAAGATACAAGTATTGTGTCTTATACTACTGTTAACACACCCTTTTCCATAAGTTCCTGTACAAAGACAAATTCATATATTTCTGTTTTGGAAAATCTTGTTATTTAAGATAAATACTTTCTAAAAGCCCAGAAGGGACTCCAAGCAAAACATAGAAACAAATCACCACTATTCCACATAACTGCCTTTAGAACACTGGTGTTTTGACGCAAGTCACTTATTAAAAACTTAAAAAGAACATTTGTGCTATAAGCTTACAGTCCACAAACGGATTGTATTTATTACTATTTGTCCTTCCCTTTCTTCTTACTTTTTTATACCTTATTATCTTACCCGTCTTTATCTCTTCCATACCCAGAGTAAGTTCTCTTGCTAACAATTAAGTGAAATACTGCAGGACTTCTGTGCATGATAGAATAATTGTTTTAGTAGGTCTTATCAAAGTATATTTTGAAGAGATTAGTCCTTGTAAAATATACTAGCCTCTGAGCTAGCAAGCCTTACTTATCCATAGTAGGGCAGGGATACTAGCAGTGTGAGCCCTCCAAGAAATATTTCAGATCACTTTTCCCTCTACAGAGTAACCTCTTCTTTTTTTTTTTTTTTTTTTTTTTGTTGAGAGAGAGAGAAGCTCAAGTTTCCATGAGCAATCATTTCTTGGCTGCTGAAAAAAGACTGTTGAAAGATGACAATGCTGAGTGCTACCAAACAGCAGATGGAGGGAAGAGAACTGGAGAAACCTCAAGATCTGCTGGTACCACCTAGGAGAGGAGCACATTGCCTTTGGAACAGCCAGGCATCCTTACAGTTACCAAGTCCAATACCTTCCACCAAGCAAGAGAGAGCATCTTGTGGTACCCATTTACTTCAGCTGAAGGCATAAGAAAGGCAACACACTGAAACATTGAGCAATTTTATGAGAAGTCTCACAGGGCACCATGGATGTTCCAGTACCTTCCAATACGTAAAGGAGACCTCCAAGAAAGACGGAGAGGGACTCTTTATCAATGGAGTATAGCAATAGGACACAGGGTAATGACTTTAAGCTAAAAGAGGGTAGGTTTAGATTAGATATAAGAAATTCTTTACTGTGAGGGTGGAGAGACACTGGAACAGGTTGCCCAGAGATGCTGTGGATGCCCCATCCCTGGAAGTGTGCAAGGCCAGGTTAGATGGGGTTTTGAGCAACCTGATCTAGCGGAAAGCGTCCCTGCCCATGGCAGAGGGGTTGGAACTAGATGATCCTTAAGGGTCCCTGCCAACCCAAACCATTCTGTGATTCTATGATTCTATTTTTAATAACTTGTTCTGTGCAGTTGCTTATAGACACTTTTTAACATGAAGATGCATGCAAACAACAGTCCTGACTCTTGATTTAGAGGAGCAAAAATTCTTAGTGGCTTTAATTTTTTGTTAAGTACAGACATATGGGTGCACAACAGCATTACCAAATACCTTCCTAATTTTTCTTCTACCTTAAGAGTTTGTCTTTATATTCTGTCTCTCTGAAAAAAACTTCCAAAAACATAACCAACAAAAGCAGATTTTTAATTTATTTTTTAATCCAAGTGACTTCTAATATATTTCAAATTGCCTCAATAAACAAAATGGAAATGTGTAAGGGGCAAAGAAAAGAAGGAATAAATATTTTCTACGTATAGAATCCAAATCCTGTATCTGTAGATAAGTGTGTCCTCTCTTCTGGTTTCAGTGTGCCAGTGAAGATGGTCCAGGGACAAGTGGAGCACAGCCTTGCCAGCAAACTTTCTCCCACTGGAGCAATAATATATGCCTGCACCTGCACATACAACAGCAGGGAGCTCTGGAATTGAGATAGTGTCTTGTGAATTCTGACTCTGACACAGCACTCCAAGCCAATGCTTAGGAAAGACATGATTTTCTAGGTAGGTTGTTAAGTAAGGTGTTTCCATTGGATAGTTAGGTAAGAGCAAGAGGGATGCAGCATCTGGAGGGTAGCAACTTTTCAGATCTTTTTGACCAGATACTGATCATTGCCCTTGATTTGCAACACACACAAAACTCTACTAAAATTGGAAAGCTGAATGGAAGGACTCTAGCATCAGAAAAGACACAGACTATGGAAAACATGAAGGGAAATGGGTGGTAGCGACGAATCAAGTTTTGAGGCTTATGTTAATCACCTTGATGCTTGGTTGTGCCTATTGCTGCAAAGGAGCAGGAAGGGGATACAGGAGGCAGGCACTAGCGTCCCAGAACACATCAATTTTTGGTACATCTGGTCTCTCCAGCCCACTACTGGTGGTAAGACATTAATGTTGCATGCATTAATTAAGATGCTGAAGCCATAGATGGGCATGGAAAACACTGAATTTAGAACAGTGCTGTCCATGATGTTACAAACAGCAACAAGTCCAAAGTAAACTAGTGGAGATACAGCTTCTCAGACCTCCACAAGAGTGACCTTGGCAGACCTTCCACCACTCAAGTGTTATGCCATGAAGTATTAAGAATCACACATGGATAGCTTCCAGAGACTGATGTAGTCCAGACACGTGTGTGCTGCTTCTCCAGGTCTTTTCAGTTCATAATACAGATCCCACATCCAAAAATTGAAGATCTACCATTGACAGCCAACATTCTGGCTCATTTCATTGTCTCAAACATGCTACAAAGATATGCCAAAAAAAGGTCAAAGCACAGTGGTGTAAGTTTGCTGGTGGCAGACTTCAGCTAGCTAGCCACGCTCTCCAAATATTAAAAAGCAGCTAAAATACATTACTTGTTCACACCAGTCACAGGACTATAGACTCAGATAAATATAGAGTTTTCTCATGCAATGAGTCTTTTATTCCTGATGTTGTCCAGTATGAAGCTTCCCACTCCCTTTCTCATTTTATGCAACCTTGATAGCCACAAGCTATTGCAACCTGCTAGTGCATGAGGACACTGAAAGGCAGTACATCTCTCATATTTGGCTTCCGTTGTAGTGCTAGGAAAGTTGCAAGCAAACCAGGGAAAAGCTAGAAGGGACTTGCTAGTGGCGGATGCAAGGGCTTATAGATAAATGCGATGCCTGACCACTCTGGTGGTGTGCAGCACAGACAAGACAAAGTCACTCTGAAGCCATCGTAAGGGGAGCAGGTTATGGGTGCAACTGAGACACTCCTTTGGAAAAGCCTATCACAGAAGATGTGGCTGTAGAGTAGGAGCACACAAGCACAAATTAGTAAAGACCACAACACCTATAGACCAAGTCTAGCAAGAGAGGCCATGTTTGTGATGGGAGAAAAACAAACAATCAAAAAAACCAGAAGCCCCTCATCCCCTGGGGCAAAACAGTAAAAATTTGATTTACATGACAGAGAAAAACCTCAACTTTCCTAAAGTATGTTACCTTATAGTGATTCCCACCTTATAGAACCTCATTATAAAATACTCTAGCTAAACACAGGTAACCACATATATCATATACAGACTTGCTAACAGCATGTCTGGCGTAATCCTGACACTAGCTACAGATCAGCAGGCACAGCATCAAGCTTTCTGCATCAAAGCATGGGTTTAGAGACATAACCATTTCTTTTCCTCATGGAGAACCATAACAACACAAATTACTTCTCCAAGAGGCTGCTGAGTCAGATTTTTTTTTTTTTTAAACATATAGTTGGTACCATTCTGTAATTTAACAGCATAGCGGCTATCAGCTGCTGGTGTCTTAATTCAGCAGAACATGAACAAAAAATTTCTTTTCTGAAATCTATGTCAAAATTACTGAAGATTTGCAAATACCTAAGAATAGATATAATAAGTGTCTCAGTTTGATTTAGAGTTGCCATCATTTCACAAAAGCAACCCTGTGCCAACTTTGAAAGAAAACAATGATCATAAGCTGCAGCCATGTCCAAATGATAGCTGTGAACTTGTTGCCAAGGTCAGATAAATACTCCTAAGCAGTAGGTAATACTTTGTCCAATTCCTTCAAACAACATAAGAGGTAGTGACTGAGGTCTTTTGCTAAAAGGGTTCCAGACTCATCATCACAGGTAGAACTGCTCTAGTCAAGGATGTTAACAGAGCAAACTAATAACTATACTATCTTACACATCTTGGGAAGATGTGATAGTCCACAACACATTAGGAAACTGAAGCTGACCTGAGCATCCTGTATCCTTGCACAAGCCACCTAATTCCTAGCAATGGTTCTGACATTCATTTAAAAAGAATAAATAAATAAATTGGGTAAACATGATACTGATATCTGACTGCTGATCAGTTTGGCTGGGGAAATAAGCTTTATGCAACTTCATCATTAAGAGGTTTTTCAAGAGTAAACTACACTGATATGTTAAATGAGACTTGGACATGTAAGAAAAATGTAAGAAATGTAAGAATTTGATACTTCATTGGGATAATTAAAAACTATCTGGCTATTTGCTGCTACTCAAAGCATGAAATTCTGCAGAACGGATAGCCTAAGCAGAAAGGAGCTTAATATATCCAACAGCATAAAATATTTCTAAGAAGGCATGAGAAGTTCACATCTTGTAGAGATCCACAAATAAGTAAAGCAGTAACTTCACATCCATAAGTCAGGGGCTGTTTACATCTCAATTTCAGTCTTTACGAGCTGCCATCTTTATGGAATCATAAAGTTGGAGTTCATCATGGAGTTCTGCACACCTGGCTCTCACCGGACAGAATTACAGAAAACAGGAGAAACTATTCTGAATGCTGCAGATTAATTGCTAGTCAAATACACACTTAATAAATCAGCATGAATCCTTGCAGTGAAAAACAGGATACACTAGATTTGAGACTACCTGTAAGCTCCTTCTTCCATCAGTGTTTTTGACCAGCTTTGCTCTTTCCCTTTCCACTGACTTTTAGATCGTATTAGCCACTATGCTTTTTGCTAGTCCTCAATATTCAGTGTGAATTAGCTTCCCAGAAGAAAATAATCTCTCGCATACTAGATTGATACTATACAGCAGAATGAACCATTTTAGCTGATGGATCTGGCTTCTTTCTGATCATTAAATATATTGTCCTTTTAAGACCTTATTATCTTCCTTATAGTTTTAAAAATCATTGATAATTTGCAAGTAACTGATTATATATATCTGACAGCCAAAATTCAAGCAGTGTTTTACTGGTTACTTGTCAGAAAAAGTTGCCAGGCCACTGCTTTTATTCTGTTTACATGCTGCCAATGTATAGAATGCACAAACAAACTCAAGATTTGGTTTCTGGAAGAGCTCTGCATGAAAATATAAAATTTATATCCTGTCAACATTTATCCTATTAAAAGGCACTCATTCACAGGTTCATGAAAGTGAAACGCTGAAAATATGTAACAAAAACAAGTTTCTTGTACCTCAGCTGTGATATATTGCTTATTCAGATTTGGTATGAGACCCATTAAAACCTTCAAGTTAGAATAGGTAACCTCAAGTTGCCTATTCTGTGTGTATATAGGTGCATATAAACACATGTGTCTATTAAACCGATTCAATAAATATGTATTTAAAATAATGAACCACAAAAAAGTTAAAGTGGTGAGATAAAGGCCATAATGGCACTTTTTTTTTTCTTTTAAGAAAATCTTCTAAAGTCAGGTTCTTCTAAAGGGAGATACTACTAGACTGGTCTCACTTCATAAGTTTTCATTTCTAATGACAGATCCTTTTTCAAAGAAGTATAAGAAAACTAAGGCAAAGCTGCACAAGCAAAAAATAAAAAATGCCTTAAGGAAAAAAACGAAAAATTCACCTCTTTGGATTCTGCACTGGGGTTGGGGATAAAGATAAACAAAGAAAGTTTACTTCTAAGCAAACTGTCTTATCTAAAGACATACATAATCCTTCCCCCCCCCCCCACCCCCCCCCACCACGAAAAGCAATTATGCAAAAAACACGATTCACTTTGCANTAAAGGCCATAATGGCACTTTTTTTTTTCTTTTAAGAAAATCTTCTAAAGTCAGGTTCTTCTAAAGGGAGATACTACTAGACTGGTCTCACTTCATAAGTTTTCATTTCTAATGACAGATCCTTTTTCAAAGAAGTATAAGAAAACTAAGGCAAAGCTGCACAAGCAAAAAATAAAAAATGCCTTAAGGAAAAAAAACGAAAAATTCACCTCTTTGGATTCTGCACTGGGGTTGGGGATAAAGATAAACAAAGAAAGTTTACTTCTAAGCAAACTGTCTTATCTAAAGACATACATAATCCTTCCCCCCTACCCCACCCCCACCCAGACAGAAAAGCACTTTTGAGAAAAATGTGTTTAACTTGGCATTTGCACCCTTGTATAGAGCTAAGGCTGTTCAGAAGTCTGGTGCACTCCAGAGATGTATTTTCTGTTTATGGAAATAGCAACTGAGGAAATGTACCAAGACGTTGATGAAATGTAATGTGATGCATTGGGCAAGAACATCACTTAAAGTTGCCAACGAGCATATTATTTTAAAAAAGCCATTCTCAGAAATAGAAACCCATGGGGAATAAAAATCAGAAACACTGTAGAATATATAAAGCTAGTAATCACAGAATGGGCAGGGTTGGAAGGGACCTCTGAAGACCATCTTGTCCAACCCCCCTGCTGAGCAGGATCACCTAGAGCATGTTGCACAGGATGGCATCCAGGCGGGCTTTAAATATCTCCAGAGAAGGAGACTCCACAACCTCTCCGGGCAATCTGTTCCAGTGCTCTGTCACCCTCACAGTGAAGAAGTGCCCCCTCATGTTGAGCCGGAACCTCCTGTGTTTCACTTTGTGCCCATTGCCTCTCATCCTGTTGCTGGGCACAGCTGAGAAGAGACCGGCTCCATCCTCTCGACACCCTCCCCTCAGATGCTTATATACATTAATGAGGTGTCCCCTCAGCCTTCTCTTTTCCAGGCTAAACAGGCCCAGCTCTTTCAGCCTGTCCTCGTACGACAGGTGTTCCAGTCCTCTAATCATCTTAGTAGCCCTCCTCTGAACTCGCTCCAGTAGTTCCATGTCCCTCTTGTACTGGGGAGCCCAGAACTGGACACAATACTCCAGGTGTGGCCTCACCAGGGCTGAATAGAAGGGGAGGATCACCTCCCTTGACCTGCTGGCAATAATAAGATATGCCCTTCTGAGTGATCAACATAATAAGGAAAAGTTGTGCAACAGCATTATACCAAGAGAAACAGAACCCATGTTTTCCAAAAAAAATTACTTTATAGATCTCTATCTGGGCTGAAACAATATAAGGCTAGAGACTCAAAACTAAAACAATATTGATATATAAAAGGCATATTTTCTGAAAGGCTAATACACTTCTTCCAGTAGGCCTTTGAAATAAGTCTATAATCATGTAATTAGTATAGGTTGCATTTATCCTGCAGGCCAATGGGATCCAGAACTTTGTATTGAAGAGGACCAAGTTTCAATGCTTTCTGAAAAAAATGCACTGTTTAGTGTCACCAATATGTTGCTTCTGATGTAACGTTTCTTGGCTTCAAGACCACTATTGCCTCGACTGGTGGAAAAAGTACAGATATACATAACAAAGGCTTCTTTCTTTTCTTCACTACCTTCCATGACTTACTGTATTGGAAGTAGATTGATCATGAAAAATAGGTTAATGAGGGCAGATCAGAAGATGCAATTAAAGGTTTAAACTGATGAGGACAGTAGGGAGTTGGAAGTTCCTTCTACCTCTAGGCAATGAAGGATGGCAAAATCACCCTGTAAATGAAGGCATCTTCTGTCCTCTACTTCCTTACTTCTCATGTTATATTTATCACTAACTGTCAGAATTGTTTGGGCTATACGAGATGAAGCAAAAAGGTTGGGATATTGTTCTACTCTGCAGGAATTTTCCTGTAGGGAAAAGGACAATTTGCCAGAATTAAGATGACATACCTTGTATTAATATAAATTATACTCAACACAAACAGCTTTGCTATAAATATAGATTACAACTCCAGAAAAACAAAACAAAAAAAGCACATCAAATCAGTTGAACCAATCAAAGTTTCTCAAATAAGTTTAAAGAAGTGAACTCTATACATGATTTTTGGTAAGCAAAGACATTTCATGCACATACATATGGAGACTGTAACTTTGAACACTTTCATTACCTTTTACAGTGTCATTTAGAAATGGTCATTATAAGGAAAATGGAGATTTTTTTTTTTTGAACACAAAATTAAGAAATTGGATATTACGTGGGCAATTTAAGTCTGCCTTTGCACTTCTTCTAGTCAACAACACTTTAGGAACAGGAGGCTTCACTTAAAAAAAAAATCTTTCTTCACTGTATGATCTTTAGCTGGGAAGATTAACTTTCATCACAAAAGAAAGTATGGAGAATCAAAAGTCAAAAATATTCACAAATATCTACAGCAAGACATAAAACTTAAGCAAGCATCAGAAGTCTGGACAGAGGATTGAGAAGGAGTATTTTTGTTTCAATTAAGGTCACTGGACACAAAGTTTACCTGCAAATGCTCAGAACTGCCTCAGTACTATTAACCTGAGCATCTCATCACCTCCTTCCTAAGTACTGTAGCTATATTTAAACGAGGCATTTTTCTTCCTGACTCTCCTGAGGTGTAAACCTAGTACATACACAGTACATCTACCAGACACAGGGAGTATGATCTTGGCAAGGACCATTGTATTCCTCGTTTTTAAGTGAGACAGGAAAAGGGTGTACTACAGTACTACACGCTGCAGTATGTGCACAATATTGGTTAAAGAACACACTTGTAAATATGGAAAACTCCAACCAAGCTTCCTTTTTGACCTAGGAGAAGAAAGTTTCCTATATATTTGAATAAGCATGAAGTTATTTTGAAACAGAGACTGAGGACACTAGCCTTCAATACAAAGCAGAACAGCTTGAATAGAATTGTTAAAGTCATGAAATTAAGCTCTCTCTCTCTGCCCCACCCCCACAGTACTTCTCTGGAAGGAGGATTTATTTATTCCTATTGCAAGTGTTTTAGGTACTTTATGAAGTGATTGCTTAGCGCACCCTTAAAGTTCTTCCACAGTGTTAGACTGTGAGATAGGACATTCTTCTGAGAAGCAACAGATACGGATCTGCAGTCTTTGGAGGAGGAAAAAGAAATAGTCCTTTAGAAAGGACTGTGCAATACAATATTAGAAAGGAAGAATACAACCTCAGTCTCCAGCTGTTCTCTACATAGAAAAAGACAAAATTAAGTCTTTTACAATTTTTGAAGGAAATTGCATTTCTAACTGTCTTGCCTTCAGAGAAGAGCTAGGGCTTAGCACTATGGTGAAAGAAAACAGATTTCAGCAGGCCAGAGTCAACAATACCGGTCCCTGAAATGAGCACTTACTTGAAATCATCAAGTTCAGCATTTTCTCCTGGCTATCTGAATAAAATAGTTCAGCTGGAAGGGACCTTCAAAGTTCATTTAAGTCCAACTGCCTGACCTCTTCAGTGCTAATCAACAGTTAGAGCATATTAATATAGTGCATTGTTCAAATGCCTCTTGAACACTGACAGGCCTGGGGCATCAACCACTTCTCAAGGAAGCCTGTTGCAGTGTTTGACCACCCTCACAGCAAAGAAACTTTTCCTGATGTCCAGCCTGCACCTCCTTGATGCAGCTTTGTGCTGTTCCCTCGTGGTCTGTCAGGGAGCAGAAACCAGCACCTCCCTCTCCACTTCCCCTCCTCAGAAGTCGCAAAGAGCAACGAGGTCACCTCTGAGCCTTCTCTTCTCCAGACTGGACAACCCCAGTGTCCTCAGCCTCTCCTCATAGGACATGCCTTGCAGCCCTTTTACCAGCTTTGTTGCCCTCCTCTGGACTGTTTCAAGTGCCCTAACATCGTTTTTACATTGTGGAGAACAGAACTGCACACAATATTCAAGGTAAGGCTGCACCAATGCTAAATATAGTGGGAGGATCCCCTCTTTTGACCAGCTGGCTACGCTGTGTCTAATGCACCCCAAAATGTGGTTTGTCCTCTTGGCTGCCAGTGCACACTGCTGGCTCACGTTGAGCCTGGTGTCAACCAGCACCCCCAGATCCCTTCCTGCAGAGCTGCTCCCAGCCACTCGTCTTCCAATCTGTACCTGTGTCTGGCATTACTGTATCCCAGGTGCTGCACCTGGCATTTTCCTTTGTTGAACTTCGTGCCATTGCTGATTGCCCAGTTCTCCAAGGTGTCTAGATCCCTCTGCAATGCCTCTTGTCCCTCCAGGGAGTCAACAGTACTTCCCAGTTTAGTGTCATCAGCAAACTTGCTGAAGATGTGCTCCACTCCTACATCTAGATCACTACTAAAAATGTGAAATAGCTTACTTCTCAGCCTCCTGGTTGAGATTCCCATTATAAGCCTTTTAATTCTTCCCCCACTGACTGTAGGGAGCACAGCTACTAATGCCAGAGAGGAATTCCAGTCCGATGGACAAGTGATTAAAAAAAATCAGCCTCAAGTCCTCTGTGTCATCTGCTCATCTCCTTCTATGAGGCTAACCTTCAGTCTTGTAGGAGACTGATCACAATTTTCTTCAGAATATTAACCAATTCAAGTGGGCTGCCATAAATTAATTTTTCAATAGTTGAAGACTAGTTCAGATAGAAAGAAGTCTTATTCCTTGTTCTTTAATGGATCTGAGCTAGGAATTAATTTGTCTATTGAGAAGAGCAGACTCACTAATCCCAAAGGCAACTGTTTCCCAACATATATCCTGAAATAGAGCAGTCTCCAAGCCATAAATAATACTTAAAGCTTTACATCAGGAATTTGATGGTAGCTACGCATACTGCATCATGTCCAACTTAGCACATAGCAAGAAATAGGAAGAAAACATTTACTGTAGCAAGCTCCTTCCCCTCTCTCTCTCTCTCTCTAACCTACAGAAAAGGAAGCCTGAGTATTACAAAAAATATAAAGGCTGGTATTCAGGGCTCTTCAAGATTTAAACTAATGAGTGAGTTCAATGTTTTGGAACATGTCACTTTCGTGATGAAGAAGAGGAAGTCATCATCTAGAATCATGCTTAGAGATATCAAAACAGTAGTCAACCACCTAGCAAACACTGGCCTTTCTAGCCAACTTTCAAGAAAAAAATCTTTCCAATACAGCCCTAGAAAAGACATGTAGTAACATACATTATTTCAGCTGGCTTCTGGAAGATGCTTAGCATGCTCACATTCAGCATATGGTGCAATTATACCCTTTATCCCAGCTTTAGGGAGTAAAACTACACCCGGTTTCTTTGTTTTCCAATTGTACCAATAGACATTTTTTTGTTACTGTGGGTACAGCTCTATTTTAAAGGAAGAAAAACTATATTTAAGTTTCCTGCGGTGGAAAAAAGCAAATATGTTAAAACTGTAGCTTACCTACAGCAAAAAAAGGAATCTCTTGCAACAAAGAAGCAAGACTGAAGCTAGTGAAGTTATATTGTTGTCAATCTGCTCTACTGGAGAACAATATCAACTCTGTAGTTTAAAATTGCTGACAAAAAAAAATAATCATTGTTTCCAGCAGGAAGCTTTTCTCCTGTTGAAATTATAATGAATTTTAATTATTTTTTCATGGATTTATGGAGTTTAATTCTTTATGGGTGAAGTGTTTCCCTTGGAAACTAGAAAACTATACTGCTGATGAATTTTATTCATGTTCCAAACAATAAAAGAGAGTGTAGGACTAAGTATGTATCTTAGTGCCTAACAAACTCACATCAGTGCAGTTAGAGAGTCAGAAAGGTGCACTGCAGGGAAGAAGAAAAACATTACTCCTTTGGTATGTTTTTTCAGTGAAGCATTTGAATGGTGTCCATCTTCTCTGAAGTCACATTTGTGTTACGATAAATCAAAATAATAATTCATTTACACTGCTATAAGTCTTTTTCATCTATGGATTTCAAAGCAGCTTTAACAAGGACACATAGCATAAAAAGTAAAAGCCACTCTGTCTTTCCAATATCCCAGCTGTGTGCTTTCAGACCTGCAATCACACACTATTTCTTTAGTTAATGAAAACAACAGACTGCCATTATTCACAGATTGAAAAATCCCTGTGTCCAACCCTACAGTGAGAAACAATCACTGGGTAAACACCAGCGGGGCTGAAACATCCAAACAGCTTCAGACAAAGGTGGAATGTTCTTTTACAGCCAGTGTTGTGTTTCTTCAGTCTAATTTCAGTGAAAGCTCTTTACCACGTATTGTGCTTTAGCAGAAAGCTTGGCACCAATGAGTCCTACAAGAACAGGCTCTTGTGAACTTCCTGGAAGTGCTTGCTGTAAGCTCCTGATCCAAAGCCTCACACTAAAAGCAGTTACTCACTTGCTTATTTAAAGAAACCATTCATGATCATAACACTGGGGAAACCAAAGGCTTCTGTCCTTGGCCTTTTTTTTTTTTTTGGAGAGGGTGGAGGAATTTCAGGACTTAGATTTGAAGTGGATGTATTTAAAAAAGTCAAATCAAGCAACATTCCTTAAGATTAATAAATGTTTGAGGTGCTTGTTTATTGAAGGCAAACTGTTTGTTTCTGTTCTACTGCCTTTACTCATTAGTAATTCCAGTAGTAATTTGAGTAAATTCACTCAGTAATCTGAAAGAATCCTTATGTGTTGTGAGTCATTCTAAGGAAACACTGAAAAAAAACCACACTATTTTGGAGGCCTTACTTTTAGGTATCTCAAGTTTGACATAAAAGTAGGACTCAGCTGAGTCAGCTTCAGACAGCTACATCCTAGCCTGATCTAGTAGTCTAGACTTCCTTCAGTCAAGTGAAAGAAGCAGACACTTCAGGCTGAGAATCCTGACACGTGAACGTAAGCATCCTCTTGTCTCCATTGACCACATAGACAATCTAACCTCTACTTCCACTACATGAAAATACAAAGCAGAATCCTAAGTTTAGGTAAGATGAACTTCCCAGGTATTCCTCACACACGGTCATGCCTAAATGCATTTAATTGAAGTATTCAAGTGTTTGGCATTTCTAAAAAGGCCTCATAGCATTTCAGTCCTGGAAATTACCCCAGAAATGAAGCATTTAAAGAAAATGTACATCAACTGCTCTTTATGAAAAAAAGTTGGCTTTGCTTTAGAGTGTATGTAAACTGAACCCTTCCTAGTTTAGGGAGGGAAATGATTTTCCCCCCCTTGAATTTTAGACTATTTAGTTATATGGGTTATTTCACTAGTTTCAACTGTGCTGTAGCTGGCTTGATGTTCACTTGTAGTTATCATGATCCAGTACTTCTTTATAACTGCAAGGGGCAAGACAAAATTCACAACTAAATTATTGCACATCTAATTAATGTCATGAAATATACACACAAGACCAAATTTAGAAAATCGTTGTTGCACTCTTCACCTCAATTTTTAAAATAAAGTAGATGTTTATTTTTTCCAATATCTCTTCTCTTTATTGGAAATGTTTATTTCCTATAAATACTTTTCTTATAACTTACTTTGAGTTTGAATTTGTTCAGCAAGAGTGAATGCAGTGAAGGCTAATTTGCCTGAATTAATTTCTTTAGATGGTCAGTGTCGGGTTCAAACTTTTAAAAACCTAAGATGCTCTCCATTTTTAAAAATTTTTAAAAATTCCTTGCAAGTTTTCATTACAGAAACAGGCACAAATATCCACTAACATGCTAACGTTTGCTATCTTAAAACAATATCTGCAGAATATAAAAAAGATAAAGTATTGTATTCTGTAACAAATTCACTTAACTGCATGGTGTATGTATTAAAAGGAGATGTCCATTACTGCTTTTCATGAAATGGAATAAGAAATGGTAAGCCATGCTGCTACTAGCTGCAAAGATGACCTACAGTATTATAAATTGACAGAAGATAAATATTTCCCCTTACTCAATCTTGTTATTCTGTCTTCACAGTGCAAGAGTACAGTGAAATATATTTAAATCATTTCAAAGAAATATCACAAGCACCCATATCATCCATCTTCCCCACACAATGCAAGAAAGAACAAGCACTCCAAAAATTGTCTAAGGAGCAGAACATTTTCTTTCCATGACAATCACCTCAGGAACAACCTGTTTTCTGAAGGTATTGGTTTTGCATTAAAAAACATTCTCAAGCCAGATGAGTGTTGACTTCTCCCCTCCTTGAGAGGATGGAAGAAAAAAAGCCATTGAGAAAGTCCTGTGAACACTGAGCCCAGGACCTAAGCCTGAGAAAGGTCAAGTCTGTTCTAAATGCAGAGCCAGTGGTATTCCAACAGAGTTCAAGAATCCACATCCCCTGCTCTCCCACTCCCAATATAAATCTTGAATTATTTAGATAAGCTTTTTGGATCAAAGGTTAATAAGACTTTAGGTCAAAAACCAATACGAGTCAACATTATCCAGTTAAACAGTTATTGTTTTTGTTGTGTTCTGCAGCCTTTCCTCAGTTAAAAAAAAGTAAATTTAATTCAAATCAGAAACTTTAAAGAGTTCCCCCCGACCACAAGCATAAATGTTATATACAAACCCCACAGACCCCTGTAAAATCACATAGATATTTATCCAATATCATGTGTCTATTTGATTTTTCCAAACTGGAATTCAAGATGTTAGTTTGTTCCACACTTAGGAAAGGCACATTCTTTCCTGCCTCAAAGAAGAGCTTATTGACTTAAACAAAAAGGTAACATTGGCTAATGGAAGAAAGGTGTGCAACACAAAAATGCATTGGAAGTAAATTGAATATTTCTCTCTATATGCCTGAAATCAAGTATAAAAAAATAGCCAGGATTCAGGACAGTACGGACATTAATGACCATCACAATCAGCAGACAGATCCTTCTGCAATTGCTCACATCTGCAGAGATCATTTGCTAAATGCCTACATCACTAACATGACTGTATTTTCAGTTGCATCTCACCGTTCCAGAGCATTAAATTACATATTAGGGGAAATGGGAGGGACAAGATTTATGGAAGAGGCCAGAAAGTCCTGGGTAACTGTACTCTTTCCTGTTCTTACTTGGATCACAGTGACAAGGAAATATATTTTTCCAGGAACAGCTTCCTATAGAATACAAGGGCAATGAGCTTAAATTACATCCTGTAAAATGTTACTGTGTTAACTGGAACATTATGAATTTATAACAGACTGCATTATAAACTGTACAGATCATGCCAAGTACCCACCCTCCCTTAACTGCATGTAAAGGAAGCCCCAAGTCCCTGCTAAGAGTTGAACCTAATTGCAGTAGTGACAAAACACATGAAGTGTGACAAAGAATATAACAGAAAGCCTGAAAAAATTACCCCTTAGAGATGTGGTCTGCTCTCAGGACCTCAACTGCCTATCAACTGTAAGACAACAAGGTGGGCACAATTTCCCAAACCACAACAGACTCTGTCCCCCAGACTCTCATCCCAAGCTCTAGGGCAAGGTACGCTAAGTGGAAGAGATCTTTGATGCTACCCCAACCTCCTCATGAGGAAAGACCCCTCAACTTCATTTAGTCTTTGTTGCACAGAATAGGGCACCCTGTTACTCCAGAGGGAGAGAGGAAGACTGCAGCCTGAAGTGGAACAGGCAAACTATCTACTGGCACAAGGCACTGGGCCATACTGATACAGAGTTTAACTAACTGCACTTCAAGCTATTTCTTAACATAAAGGTTTGAAACCTTTTGCTTAGGCTTCCCTAAAAGAAGAGGAAGCATTACTTGCACAGTATAGGCCCCAGATTTCTACTTACAAAATCCTGCCTTAAGTACTCATAAAACTTACCAAGACTACCCATTTTGGTTCTTATTTTCCAGGTATTTACCTGCCTTCCCCCCCATCCCCAGTTTCAAATAAGTTGAGCAGTGGGGGAAAACAAAAACCAAGAACACCAAATAAATGTATTTTACTGGGTGGCTGCAAATCTGCCATGCTATGAAACATGGATTTAACAGTTAGCAGAAAACAGCAAAAGCCTTTACATCAGAAACGTGGGGTTTCTGTAGTTTACATGAAACTCCCTGCACATCTGACAAAACTTGCATGTGTTTAGTGTAGGACCTGGTCAGAACTCTAACAACTCACAGCAGTGCACTTGCTCAAGCCTCTCAACTCCTCATTTGGAGCAAAGGCTAAACCCAGAAAGTGATAAAGCATACTTCAGCCAAAAACTGGGCTGGATTTTTATTGCAGTTGGCTCTCTCCCGTTTAGTAGGGGAAAGAAACAATGGGCATCCAGATTGCCTCCACTGTATTCTCGGCACTCCTGATACTGGCGCTATGGTATCATGAAGGATGTGGAGCTTGATTTCATTGCAGGAACATTATGATGCTAAGGGAACAGGAGCAAAAGAGGTGCAGCGCAAACAGTAAGTGAAAAGACAAAACAGTACACCTTGTAGTTCGGGAGTCGCAAGGCTGGAGGCCAAGAAACTGTATGAAAGTACTACCGTACTTGTACCGATCCTCCATGGGTCTCTTGGGAATCATCTCCTGGCCTCCATGCTAGATTTACAATCTTGAGAACAGCTACACAGGGTCAGACTGAATATTTAAGATGGTTAGAAGAATAAAACAAAACTTTTTAAAGTCACCTAGGAGAGAAGGGGAACTTGGCAGTAAAGAATGCAGGCAAGAATATATCCTGGAAACTTCATTACAGTGATGAAATATAGTACTTACATAGACACTAGTTGAGAACTTTGTACACTGATGCGTTATGTAGTTAGCTCATGTCAGTGAAATTGGAGCAAACCCATCTCAGCATGTACTCAGCTTTAAAGGACGATGTATGTTCTTAGAAAAGTCTAAGATGTACTGTTAGACTTGAACCCTTTTATCACATTTGCTTTATAACTCTGAAGAAAATATCTTTATAACCAGCACTGTATAACAGACTTTTCTATTCTCTTCTCACTGTTCTATTAGTAGATGCTGTTGCTTTCTAAATCAACAAATATGCTCCGAGATGCATTAACATCTTCATACCCTTCCATAGGCAACACTATGCATTGTGACACTACATTTGCTGCTTCTGTCAAAGGCAGAACTTCTGCTCTTCCTTTCATGTGCCAGGAGGAGGTGCGTAAGTCCTGATTGTGAGATATACCCATATGTTTATTAACTAACATACCTTGTAAAAACCTGAAGACCTTAATTCTGATCTCACATTAACCACTATAAATTAGAGGCAACTCCAGCCATGCTACCTCAGTGCAAAAGTAGCATGGAACCAGCATCTGACCCTAGACATCTCTAACTCTTTAGATGGAGATCAGAAAACATCAAATTGCTAGAAATGCACAAGTTTTGTTGGGTATTTTAGTATCTATGGGTTTTAAACCACTGAATTATCAAATATTAAAATGCTTGCTTTGCCTCTTTGCATCTTCAGATCAACTCTCAGCCATGAATTGTAAAGTCTCATGTAGGTATTGTAATTAGCATGCTTCCTTCCTTTCTGGAACCATGCTGATTTTTTAAAGGGAAGTGCAAGACATTCTTCCACTTACAATCGAATGTAAATTGTATAATTTATTAATTATTTCAGTAGCACTTGATATTTATTTTAATTAATCTTTAAGTCAGACATGAATGCTAGAGAGTAACAGCAGGACATCAGAAGAAGAAAAAGCTTGTGTCATTTTTTTTTTTGCTTGAGAACATTTTTAATGGAAGAGTAGATAGTGCACTTTTTTTTTTTTAAGTATGGTAAAGTTTGAATGAAATTAAAACACATACAATGAATAAGAAACTTCTCTTTTGTTTGGAAACAATGTGATACCTGTACGGGTTGTTCAAGAAATAAAACCAACCATCCCCACTCCATCACAGCCTTCCCTGCAGAGCTGTGTCAGGATTGGCAGTCTCTGCAGGGACAGGATTAGGAAGTTTAGTCAGACTCCTGCTTCCTTAGGCTGTGGCTGGAGGCAAAACTCTCCACAGCACCCATGGGAATTCATGGGGTATGCGTCCTAACCCAGGCAAAGCACCTTCTTCCCCTTGTGTTCCCTATAACTGAGGGAATCAATCACATACATGCATCAGAGACTGTTTTTGGAGCTTATCCTGAATTGACAGAGATCAGGTTTACGTGCACATCTGACTAAAACATCTCCCCTGCCCAAGGGAGTTAATGGTAAGGAGCAGTCAGCAATCCTTTCCATTTGCTGGAGCTGACAGCTGAGGAGTGGACAATGGCCATTTGGACAAGTAGATCTACAACCTCCTCTCTCCTCCTCATCACACACCATTGCAGCTAACCACAGCACCAACAGCTTCTTCTTCTATCCCAGGATCTCACTGCTGAACTACATACAGTAAGCCTAGTTTTTCCTCTTTTTTTTTTTTTTTAACTGGGAGTCATCTTCCCTAGTCCAGCTGAACTTTGGCAGTGTGGTGAACCTTTTATTACAAATGCAAAATGGGAATTTCTTTGGCCCTTGGACAAATGAAGTTGAGTACTTGTTTGAAGTTTGAACTGCATTTTCACCAAGCCATATGAATTATTCCTCACTAAGATGGACATAGGTATTACATGAACAGTGCTTTATTTGTCTCTACAGGTACCAGCACTACATCAACATAAAGGTCATGTTTCTGGAAAAACATAGCTCCTCTTTTCTTAAAGAAATTTGAATGATACAAAAATAGCAAAAAAACAATCTAAAAATAGTGTGGTTTTCCGTGAAGTTTCAAGATAATAATCTGTTTTAAGTATTTTGGATGCCTATGACCCCAAATAAATCACTTAGTGTTGTATTTCATTTTGCACCCCCATCAATCAAGTTGCAGCTGGAATGCAAAGAAGGAAAAACAGAAAAAAGTTTTGGCAGAACTTTTATGCGAGGATCATTCAGGAGTATGCTTGGCCCATAACATGGATAAGATCAGCCCTGTGTTTGCTTGGGACATAGCACCTTTACGTTGTACTATGACTTGCAAGAAGGGCGCACTGTGCTCAGTGCATCCCATTCCCACCCCCCACCTCCTATTTCCTTCCCCATGCCCAGATCTGTAAGCAAAACAGGCTCCAAGTCTTTATGCCACTTTACTTTGAGTTGCACTTAAACTGTATACTGCTTAAACTATAAAGTTTAAAAAAAGAACACTATACAACACCTGTACCCCAATTCTCACTCCTTGCTCACAGTTAAAAAAAAATCCTTATCTTATTGAAGTTATTTTAACTGATTCACAGTTAATATAGTTTGAAGTTTGCACATGGAATAAAACCCACATTTCTCCCTAATGTTCACAACACATCTGAAAGTAAGGTATCTCATACTATTTTCCCTGCCAGCTAAAATGGAGGAAGAAAACCACCTTTTCTCTAAACAGAGAGAAGCTCAAACGGCCAATCCTCTAAACACCTTCTCAGAAGTGACTGACAACACCTTGACTCAAAAATCTGAAAGTCACCTCCCAGTTGAGCCCTGCATCTCTTAACATATTGCATAGCTGACCTTATTGTTACCCCTTGTTCAAAGGCTACCAGTTCTTCCAGGCCTTCTAGATTTGTGTCCTAGTGGAGAAAGGATCATTGATATAGAGCCTAGGTATACTCAAACTATGTTACAACTCACTAGCGGGAACTTCATGGCATGCAGCAATCAGGCAGCTAGTAGACAGTTGCCAGTTTCCTGAACCCCATCCCAATAGCAGCATTTGTTTTTTTAAGCAGGAACACTCAACATTTTACACCTATTCAGATACTCAGTATTCCCAGCAGTTGCACTGTTTCACCCCTCCAAAAGCAATACATTCTCTCCACCAAGGTAATACATAACCTAAAATTAACATAAAGTTCTTCCTGTCCCTGCCCCAAGACAACATGAAAGTATGTAAAAGCAATGGGAAACAAATATTTCCGCTTCATATGCTGCTCTCAAGTCCCACCCCTTTTTCTCATCAGTGCATGGACAAATGCAATGGATAAAGAAGTTGCTTTTCACAGGCAGGCATTAGTAGTGATGCTTTCAAGGTCACAGTCCAGATACAAATTTACAGAACACATACAATAGTAACATAACTTTCCTTTTCATAATTGTTTCCTGAATCTCTCTGGTCACCCTGGGTTCATGTCATCATTTCCCTTTTTATATGCCTTGCTGCTTTGCACATTTCAGTGAATCTTCACATACAATATTGAATACAGACAGTATAATGGGAATTCAAGCTCTTTGAAAGCCTATGTGCCAAATTCAATTAACAGTATCAAGAATCTAGTAGTTAGCAGCAAACCCAAAACATATAATAGGATTACTTGAGAGTTTACCGATGAATGAAATCCTACCCAAATACCTTCTCTTTTACTTTCTCATCCTCTAGAAGATTATGATAATCTGTTTTTATTTTGAAGTCTATCTTATTTCAGCGCATAAGTTCACATTTGAGTTGGCGCAGGACATACCAATGGGATGTCCTTTACCTCCACCAGGTACAATCTTGCCTTACATAGCATTGAAACTATATCCATCTGTGACAGCAGACAGCATTGTAGACCTTGCCAGAAGCAACCATCCTTGGGAGTAATCACACATATCCATACTCCTCAGCATCAACACCTCTTGTTCAGGCTGGTCCCATCAACACCACACAACACTTGGCCTGGGTCTCCCATAGGCCTTGTCTTGAAATAATGAAAGCACAGTCACAGCATTCCACTGCATGAGGCCAAAAGCACACGCTTCATGTTCATGACGGTGGAGATATTGGAGGACCCAGGGCCTTCAGGGATACTGGTGGAGAATTCTATAAAAAAAAAAAGAGGAAACTAAACCTAGGACAGCCTTATCCATACAACTAGAAGAGATCTCAGAGTGAAGTATCTCCAGAACTGCACCTTTGGCTAACCTTGGGAAGTTCAGCTTTCACAAAGAAAGCTAAATAGCATGGTGACGAATACCGTGAACAGTCAAAGAAGTTTGTTCCAGTGTCTACAGTTTAAAACATACAAAGTTAGTCTTTAAAACAAACAAACACACACAGAATTTATATTTGCATTTGCCACTTCCGTCTCAGGATACAGACTCAGACCAGAAACATGTAGCAGGGCAGGTGTGCTCAGAGTCAACACTCCACCACTATACAAAACGGTTTGTTCCAAAGCAGAATTTATGACTCCCAAACTTAATAGCAACCAGTTCCAGACACAGAACTCCAGTGGTGGAGCCACCCACCAAACTACTTCTTGAAAGAAATGAGGAGCTGCAGCATGGAGCACAGCTTGAGAGAAGCAAGTTTTAAATAACTGCTTCAGGAATCAGCTGGAACAAACTGAACTGCATCCAGCACAACCCTGCTCTAAGCTACAAGACAGCTCGGCTCAAAGAGCCCATAGCCAGGCATATATCTACCACACATATAAATTGCCATTTCTTAGCGTAGGGAAATCAACTTTTCCATCTCCTCTGTGGTGTTCTAGTTTCAGCAAAAATGCTTCAGGGCTCTTCACTGCCTATGCAGCATTAAAAGGTGGATTATGCAGGTAATATATTGCCAGAGAACGTCTTTACAAGGAACTTCCCAGGGGTCAGATGCAATATAACATTATATACATATATATGTGCCTATTTGGTATATAGGAAAGTCAGTCCTTTTCTGGTAAAAGTCTCCTTGACTTTGATGCACTGAAGGAAAATTGAGCTTTTTGCCTGGAAAGAATCTGTAAAGCTCTGCAGTATTAACACACTAGAAGGAGAAAAAAATCTTTGATGTAATCATTACCAGTAGGTGGTATGCATTAACTACTATTTTCAAACCAGCAGGTTATTCAGCAGCTTTAGAAACAATAAAACCCTCAAGACTTGAGCCAAAAAAGTTTTAAAAAATCATTAACAAATCTTATGAATTCATGATAAATTGCAATTATAAGCAGGTATTCATGCTGGGAATAATCAGCAATATACCTCAACATTATTGAATGTCAATGAAGTCAAGAATACTCTTTATGGAAGAACAATACAGAGGAAGTAGCCAAGTTGTATTTAAAAGGAGGCATGGGCAATTCTGTTAATTGCAGGAAAAAATGTGAGATATAAATAGAACGAGCTCACAGTTAGCAGCATTTCTTCAAAACCAGGACCTGCTCAGATTGAAAGACAGAAATAAAATGCAACAAGTTTTCTCTAAAGCTTTTAGGATAGAATAAGGTGCTTGTTGCCCCCCTCCCCCCCTTTATTTTTTTTAATAAAAGACATTGTTACTCTAAATTGAATCTTCAGCAAATGAGTATTTTGAGTTCAGTTGTCCACAAGCATCTGCTGAGACTCTTAAGTAGACATCTAAGAGAAACATTAACATGAATACAGAATGTACACCTTAATGCTATAATAGGCAGATAAACAAGGTAGCCTGCTCAGTCTCTGTTCAGTACACCACCATATTAGTAGGACTAATTGGACTGCTGATCCCCCTACTTGTAGTAACAAACTCAGGTTTTATTATTATATTTACTAGAGCATACTTAATTTATTACCAAAGTTGTCGGTGACAGTGTCTCAGTGTTTTGTTGTCCCCACTCCCCCTGAACAATAATACTGCTGGTTCTATTTAGTGAAAATGGCAGAAGATTTTTTCAAACAAGATTGCAAGAAATCGAAGAAAAGAAAATCCCGTACAAGTATAACACCCACAATCTGTAGCAACTTAAAAGCCTTTAAAATCTGATTAATTGTTTCAGGCCAACTAGGAGCCTCTGTGAGAGCCAGGAATTGTAATTCAGGCCTCTTCACATCTAAGCTTCTGCCACTACAATTTGGCTGACAAATCTAAACACCATGAGAAAAAATAAAACTCCTAGCAATAGGTGAATTCCTGCATGAAGACAGAAACATTTTTAATGAAGTAGAAAAGCCAAAAGGGTCATTATGTTTTTCTTCTATGCTTGGAAAGAAGCAGGATGACAGGATAGTATCATAACATGCTGATGAAGTGCTTTCCAGTCCATTAGTAACTAAGGAGGACATTAAACAACATCTACAAGAAATAAACATTCTTAAAATTCGTATTCTCAGATAACTTGCAAACAATATTTGAAGTATACTCTGCAGATGACTTCACTGGCCTACCTGCATCCAATTCTAATCCAATTTATGCCTTGCATAAGTTTTATATGACTGAAGCTAAAAGTCTACCTATATTCCAAAAGGATAGCCTGAATCCAAGCATAAAACCTGCGTTACGTTAAAAAAAATCCACCTTGCTTGGCTGAATTTCAGTCCTGAACAAAATAACAGGAAGAGGTCATTTATTTGTCTTTGCTTATCGACAACAGCTACATTCTTGTCAAACAAGAATACGTTGATGTAAAAATAAATTGAATCTGATCTGTGGTTTATATAACTGGATTTAAATTGAATATTATTTACTTCCATATCACATTTGATTTAGTAACCCATGATACTGCAGTTGAGGAATCAGCACTCTTTAAAAAGAATAATATTCCTCATTAAAAAGAATAAAGACAAAACACTACTTTAAGAGGTATTTTCTAAGATAGATTTAAAGACTGTTGTTTTAAAACAACTTCAAAGGAAATTAAGAAAAAAGTCTTCTACTCAGAAGAACCATGAACTGGCAACAACATCTTTTAACAAAAGACTTAAAAGTTTGAAGTATTTTTAGATTACCCAAGAGATAGTCATCATGCTACAACACACTATGTAATTACTTTCACAGGTAGAAGTTACTGTGTATTAAAGTGACCTTTAACAAAGGCTTTGTTTACATTAGCAGGCAGTATAGCCCCACTAAGAAAGGATCTGTAGGGTGCTGAGGACCTGATGCCCACCCTTTACAGGCTTGCAGGGGAAATGAGGTAAAGGAAGAGAGATTTCAGACCAGCCACAGCCTGCTTTCATGGCCTGAGCGCCTCTCCACAGCTGGAGCACATTAGCTATGCTCCTGGCATGCATCTTCTGGTCCAGTCTCATTGGAAAGGAATCTGCTCACAGTCTGTGGGACATGCTATAATGCCAGTCATAGCACAGTGAGGGTGATGGGTGGGGGGAGAACAGATAGGGTTAAAAACAAACTTCAAAAAAAAAACAAAAACAAACTTGCTTCAAAATGCACTCCTGATAGGAAATGACATGGTATTGCAGATGCATCTAAAATCCTTATGAGAATCAATCACTGGAAGCTGAACCCAATCTCAGACTGAAGTGAGTGCCTAATTATTATTAAACACAAGGAGATTTACTTACTTGAACCAGCTACCCACATAAGAAGTAAGATCTCCATTCCTGGCTGTCCCAAAACCAATGCTGAAAGTTGTTCTGGAAGATACAAATAGCTTTGTTTGACTAAAGCTAAGGTTAACAGAAGTCATGGGACAAGTAAGAAAGTCAAAGTGAGGGGACTATAGCACACTTTATAAACTACATATAGATCAGAGTATACAAACCAAAGGACCTTTTCTGGTTTTAAGTGACATGAAGTTATGAAAGCCCTCATAAAATTGGTACTAAACAACAAGTCCACTTGTTTTGGACAGCAGCGGAGGCTACTCAACATCACAGAGAATAAAAGCAGAGATGAAAACTACCATTGACTTCGGCCGAGTTGTGCTTTATAGAGTTTTGTAGAAAGAAAATAAAATATTTCCTACTGAATTATGAAGTAGGAGTTACATAAAGCATGAGGCCATACGAGCCATTA
>VXAL01017261.1:250540-262080 GCA_013399475.1 Chauna torquata
AAGATTTAGTTACTCTAGAACAATACTCTTTGTCTTACTTTAAAACTCTTGCAAAGGATATCTGGAAGTACAGATTTTTCTTGCAATGCCAAAAGAGGGGAAAAAGCTTCAACTCTTTGAATTATTTCAACAAGTAACATTGATTTCTGGACAATTCCATTATATTTTTCAGAAATATATATATATATACTTTTACTTCTGAGATTAATAACTTCCTCTATATACAATGTTTAATTTGTTAAAGTAAATTATAGAAATTAAATTCTAGTGCAGATCACAGTTAAAGGTTTTTTGGTTTTTTTTTTGGTTACAAATACATCTGCAAAACTTGAGACAACATTTCCCAAGGCACTAAAAATAAAAAAAGATGCAAACTTTACATTGGGATCTGGGGTATAGATACCCTCTACAAGCATTTAGTCTTGCAACTCAGATTTTGCTGAACTTTGCTAAACGTTAAGTTAAATGTTTAACTCCACAGAAAAACATTTCTGCTTTCTGGAAAAAGTCTTATATTAGCAGAGGAGAATTCAGTCTAAAATTGGAAGTCAGAGTAATTAGATATAAAGAAGATATATGCTATTTAAAATCCCTTGATTCTTGTCATTAACACCCTAATTACTCAAGAATTAAAGAAAGCTTTCTTAAAGCTCCCATATGGCAGTCCGAACCATATGAAGAGACTATTTTTATGTTTTAATATTTGCATTAGAGTGAAACGTAGAGGCCTTTATCATGTGCTAGTCCCTTAATAGTTACACATTCAAAAGATAAGCTGTGTCCCTAAGTTTGCATAAAACAGATGTTAACAGAATAGATGTTGTATGTGGTTAATTGCTTAAAGAAAGAAACTGAAAATCAACTTGACAGTTCACTGTGCAGTAATGTAATATTGTTTTGGGACTTCCACCAGCCAAAGTACACTATTTACCCAAGAATCATACCATTCAATTTTTAAAGATTCTGAACACACTTTTCGTGCTATTAAGAAAAGACATCTAATTATATGGATAACAGATGATCCATACTACAAACTTGTAAGTCTAGATGCCTCTGATTTCATTCCCACACTGACCATAAGCTATTTTCACTAGGCTATGTGGTGTCCCAAATTTCTTTGGGACCAACTCTCTTTGGGACAGTGCTTGACCACATGTGCACTGCTGTGGCTGGATGTAAGGTAATGGCCTCTGTAACAGGACTAACCCTGTCACACTGCCCTTACTCCTAAGCCTTATCAGCTAGGATGCACAACAGGAGATTGCAAAATCCTTCATGATACCAATGTGGGGACATACACTTGCAGAGCCTTCTGAGAGAAGCTGTGAAGTGTTGTTTTTTTTTTTTTTCCACATCTAATACAACTTGAGTACTAACAGCACTTTATCACACATAGATATTGTAATTTCTGCTAAAACAAACAATCAAAACAAACAAACAAAAACACTTTCACAGCCAGGATCATAAAATTACAAACATTGAATATAAGACTTTGCCTTCAAGAGAGTTCACCATTTTCAAGGGGAAAAAGGATGTTTTCATCTTTTCCATTACACCATGCAAAGAGAACACAAAGTAAGTGGAATTATGCTGTATCCTGTCTTCTTTCCATCATGAATAAATACCTTTGAGTATCTCACTGAGGAATGTATCCAAGTTCATAGATGATGAAAATGTCACATTTAGCTGAAAAGCCTGTTCTTCTAGTTTTGTTAGTTTTGTTGTGGTTTTAGACCACAACAGTTTAGTTGGCCACTTCACACACTGTGGAAGCTGTTAGAATAGCAGATGTAAAATTTACAGTGCTCTTCCTAAGGATTTAGTGAAAGGTGGACTTTAAGAAATGGATCTTCTCTGGGAAACATTACTCTTTAAGCCAAAAAGAGACTAATTCTGCAGGGATGGAAACCTCAGCAAGCTTTAGAAATCCAGTGCCATTTGGTGCAAACAGCTGGCACCTGCTTCACCCAGTGGTTTCTAACTATGCTTTTTGGATCTGAATATTACGGTTGTACACAGAGTACAGACAGTCATGTACTCCCTATTCCACTTTATTTCCAGCAGTTAAACTGCATGAAAAAAGCTAAAAAGCAAAGTAAATGCTTTTCTGATGTTAATTTTCTCCATAAGCAGTTTTGACTCATGGAGGTCTGGCATCAAGCCATACAAATCCTAATCTACAGAACTGGGAGTGAAATGCAAAGTGACCTCAGCTGACCAGTGATCTGCAGACTTGTGAAAACTTCCAGCTTAATTCAAAATCCATCCTCCACCATGTTCATTGGAGAAGTTGCTTACTTGGTTAATAATTTATTTCCATAATATATACTGGAAGCCTACTATTTTTCATAGCAGAGCTTTACACATGCAAACAAAGTTCACTCAATTCTCACTTTAGCAGCACACAGTTGACTCATTTTTGACCACCAGACCTGAAACTAACATGTAAGCTTCTGCTCACTAGAAGGATGAACTGTTTTCTGTTCACCTCTACACCTGTACAGACATTTACACCCACGGGTAATGAAAGCAAAACCATTCCAGTACAGAGGAGTAGCCAGCCCAGATTTGGTACTGGAATGAACAAAACCACACAATTGTATAAGTTGCAGGGAAGGGCAATGAAACATAAACCCCACAACATTTCAAGGAGAGGAGACGGCTTATTTTTAAATTGCATTGGTTCCATCTGAACAGCTCTAGTGACAAAAATGAGAGGGCAGCATGCACAGATAGAGCAAGCAAGCAGCTGACGCATGTTAGAGACATTGCTACTGTGTTTGCCATACTGTTCAACTACAACCACAGGCTTTTATATTAAATGCTAAAGCTAGGCAAAAAATTCATAAAGAACATGTGTTTACCTTGCAACATTTCTTCTAACAGATGATACTTTCCTTCAAGCATACTATTATTGAAAGTGTCTCAATAAGCTGATCAACAAATGTGTTAATTACGTATCGAAATGTCATAAATGGTGTTGTTTGGATGGGGATTGGTCTGCTCCCTCACGGATGAGTAACTGTGGCATTTGAGTTTTGTGTGGGTGCTCACATAAAAGACATTTGAGATCTGCCCTCCATGTGTGGAAAAATTCAAAAATATCTCTGTATATGCACTTGTAAAATGCAAATGCAACAGTAAAAACAGAAAATGAATAGCTTTTGTTCTGAATAAGATTAACTAATTTAGAGTGGACATTTAGGAATTCCTTCAATTGTACATTTTCTCAATTCCATTTAGTTCTGGGAAGCAATGGAGAAAGTCTCTGTTAGACAATAAATGTCCTTGTTGTTTAATCTTCAGTTAAAACTTAATTTATCTAATGCTTTAAGGAATACACACCACAAACTATCTCATTCTTCTCAAGATTTTTTTTTTCTTTTGTATTACTAAAAGAAATAAAAGTTCCAGGCAGTATATTCTTTAACATGGACAGCACCCTACTTTGGTTATCACAGCTGCTACGTAGATGTGAGAAAGTATTAAAGTATTAATGTAGTTGAGACCAAGTAACAGAAACAGGAGAGCTGGATTTTTATTTTATTTATTTACTTTTTTTTACTTTGCCAAGGGTATAATTTGGGTTTGGACAATTTACATCCCAAGTACAACATTCAATAGTGCAGCACTTGACTTTGAACGAGCTGCCATATCCTTAATAGAGGTGGCTGAGCCTCCTGCACAGTGAAGCCTCTCTCACCTTTTTGTTTCGCTTGCTCTCACTTGGCTGCAACAGTGTCTGAAAAAGGCCTGAGTCTTTCCTTGGTTACTGGGAAATCTCTGCTATAGCTGTTTCACTGAATTTATTCAGCTGAAAAATAAAGCGATCGTTTCCCTGATCACCTTCACAACTCACCTGCACAAAGAGATGCCCTGGCTCACTATGCCACATGGGCAAGAATGAGTGACAAGACCATAATAAGCCAACATTGCCATGAATGAGAAAGGAGTAAAAATATCAGGAAGGAGAAAATGCCAACCAGAGGAGGGCATCTTCTGCCCACTCCTTATTAGAAGTTAGTCTCTGTTCACCTGTACTATGGACCATTTACAGGAGTTAAAACTGCATTAATCAGCCTTTCAATGGCATAATGATAATCCACACACCCTTCAACAGAAACTAAAGTACATTCCCGAGCTGTGAGAAAGCCAGGTTCAAACATCACACCTCTGCTTAAAAGGAACAGCAAAACCTTTTATTTAAAATCACCCCTGAAAGTCACAACCTTGACAATGAGTGCACATGGACAAGCAGTCTTAGACTTTTATGTTGCAGACATTTCAACGTTTATGAAACAGTAAAATACTAAGCTGTGCGAGTTATACCATTACTAACTCTAGCCTAGTGATCTGGGTGTCCATCTTTTTTCAAAACCTAACGTTACAATAGCCATAGAGGGTCAGACTGAAATTCTTTTTACACGGTAACTTTTGTATTGTCAGTGAACAATAGCAGGAAAATACCAAAAAGCCCACAAACCAAAGAAAAACCACCCCACAGAGCTAGGTAGGGACATCCTCTGAATACAATTCCAGCCATTAACAACTTTTAAGTCAGGCACTTTGGAGCCAAGTTATGTTCTCTCTTCAAGCGAAGAGAATAAAAACATCATTCTAAATACATATATTCAATTTATATAAAAAGAATAAAATAAACATGAACAGAATAAGTACGTAGGTGTAACTTGGGTGTTAGAGAAGTCTCCTATTTACCAGTGGACTATCTAAACCTATTCTCAAGTATTTTATGCACTTTCAGAGTCAAATAGTCTTTAGAGAGCAGTTGCAGAGCCGAAGAAAATTTGACATACTGCTAAAGCAGGTTTAGCCCTTAGTGCATCACTTTGCACATCTATCATATTTTCCTGCAATAGAGAAGTGCTGCAAGCCTTATCCAAGCACCATCCAGCACATAACTTTAAGCTTTTCATAGGGCTGATTTAATTCAGTGAAAACATTCATACACATAAAAAGCATTCCCACCTAAGTATGCACAGGACTAGACGTTTAGTGAGTGACAAGAGCTTTGAGACCTTTGGACGGCGAATATCAGAGAAGTGCAAAACATTTGTTTTCAGCAAGTTGCCTCAGAAGCATTTAAAGAGGGGGCAGAATCACTCTGGTTTCTTCACATTCACATTCCTGGTACAAAAGGATGACAACCTGATAACAAACTTAAAGGCAAAATAAACAAGCACCCCCCAGCTGTGGAGCTAGAGAACGCCTTTTCTTTTCCTCCGTGTTTCTTTTCTTTTTCTTCCCCCCCCTCCCACGTTTCTGCCTGTTTAATGCGCTGTGGGAGCAAGAGCTGGTGAAGCAGGATGGGATGAGGCGGGGGACCCGCCCGTCAGCTTCGCTTGGGAGCAAACGTTTGCGGGCAAAACCAGAAGGCGGGGGAAGCTGCCCGGAGGAAGTTTTTGCGGGCGGCGGGGCGCGAAGCGGAGGGGGTGGAGGAAGGGGAGGNGCACCCACCGGCCGGGCCGGGCCGGGCCGCGCCGCGCCAGCCGCAGGGGGAGCGGGGCGGTGTCACCGGGGCGGTGTCACCGGAGGGGCCGCGCCCTGCCCCGGCCGCTATAAAGCCATGGCAGCGGCGGTGGCGGGGAGCGGGCGCCGGGAGCGGAATGAGCGAGGTGAAGCTGGCCGTGCTGGGCGGCAGCGGAGCCGGCAAGTCGGGTAAGCGTTGGCCTCGGTACGCCCCAGCGCGCCTCAGGCGGCCGGCGGGGTCCCGCTCACCCTGACGTTTGCTTCCCTCCCGCAGCGCTGGCGGTGCGGTTTCTGACCCGGCGCTTCATCGGGGAGTACGCGTCCAACGCCGGTGAGCGCCGGGGGGCGGCGGGAGGGGGGCCGGGAGCGGGGCCGGGAGCGGGGGCTGCCCCGCGGGGCGGGAGAAGCGGTGCTCCAAATACCTGGGGGGGGAGGAGAAATGGGGTAGAAGTGCAGTGTCGCACAACTTTTTGAAAGTGTTTAAGCTTTAGCTTGCTTATCAGCGAGAGCTCTGACCACGTATAAGCTCTGAGGACCAGGGAAGAAGGCGAGCCGGGTATCTGCGCACAGATCGCTTACCGCTTCGGCAGCGTGCCCGTGCGCTGGGGTTGGTGAGGTGCTGATCGCAGAGCAGCTGGGAAGGGACTTATGAAAGAAAGATAACCGGCTTGCTCGTGCGAAGCTTGGGTAGATTATAGTAAGCTCAATCAGAGAGGAGATAAAGCAGAGAGTAAAGAAAAAGATTTAAAAAAAAAAACCTGTTCTATTGAGTATCTCCTTACCAGCTCTAGAGAAGTGAAACGCTGTTTATCAGGCACTGCTGGTTAATCAAAGCATAATGCAAAGTCTTCAGCTGTTGCAGGAATGCATTGCTTTGATAGCTTTGTGGAAAGTCTTGCTAGACTGAGGGTAGAAGCTCTCATTCGTATCAGAATAAATACACTGATCCTTAAGACACTTCTAAGATCTTGGAAGATGGCAAAACAGGGCTTGAACTTTCACATCTTAGTTAGAAGCAGAATAAGTACTATTGAACTGATATGCAATATGCAAACACCTTTGGAAGTGTGCTATTCCAGCTGATGCGGTGTGAGAAGGCCCAGAATTAAACAAAGATGAGTGCTATCTACCTCATTTGTTCTGCTAAAATGAAGGGCTTTTTTAAAAAAAAACTTTTTCTTTTACAAAAATCAGAGCAGCAGTTCATGATCCACGAATAAAAAAGAGAAAGTAGCACTATAAGCTGAATTTGTTATATATCTAAATTAACTTATTCTGAAAGTAGGGTTACATTTGTATGAAAGTGTTCTACCAGTGTAGTTACTATGCAAACACGGACTCTAAATGAGTCCCAGATGGCTTATCTCAAGTCTAAGCTTTTACTTGCAAATTATGTAGTGCTTTCCATGCTCCATGTGTGTTCTAAATCACTTACAACTAAAATGAGGTTTTGTTGTTCTGCGCCTCTGATACTGCAAGTCTCAGAAAAGACATGTAAACACCCCCAAACATTTTTTGTTTGTAAACAAATATTTGTTGGAAGATAAGCTTAGCTTAATTTCTAGAGAGGTGAAAGGGAGAGAAAAGGGGGGAACTGGGTGATAAAGCACATCATCTCAGAACACTTAGTGGAGTCAAAGTATTAAAAAATTGTTTAATTATGGAAGCCATCAAGGAGCTGCAGATTTGATACCCTGGGATGCTTGGGACTCATAGTTCATCAGATGAACTCTTAAGAATGCAAGGAGAATGCTCCCTATGAACATGGTGCTGAACCAAAGATGCTCGCTTCCAGAGATCATAGCCTTAACTATGCCCCCCTTTACATGCACTTTGAGGTGTATTTTCAGTAGTGCCAACACCAGTTCTAGTCTTTGTAGTTCAGTAGCTCTGAGGAATTATACTGTAGAAAGCCTGTTGATGATCAGTGCCATGAACATGAGTTGGTTATGTTTTCTTAGAACAAACTACTACCTAAAACAATGGTGACTGGCTGGCTACAGTAGAGTTCCCAGGGTTGCTAGTGCTGGTGGAGAGTCTTAAATCTGAGAGCTGATGCTAAAGAAACGTTTTAGGATTTAGACTAATGACATAATTCTGTAAATATTACCTAGTATGAGAATTCTTAAAGCACCAAATTTTATGGTAAAAACATTATTACTATGTAGTGACTTTTGTGCAGAATCAGCACTTACAGGCTTGCTTACTACTTGCATAATCCTGAACCTTGATAACAAGGTGAGTAGTCATCAGCATTTAGCTGTATCTGAGTGTTGTGTGTCCTTCTTGCCTCCATTTTGGAAGAAGAAAACTAGGGTCTAAAAGTATTCATCGCACCAGTGCTTCCATGGGAATGCCAGTGAAATAGTGTTGGTTGGCCTAAGGGACTGGGCAGCTCAGGTAGTGCAAAATGAAATGGGATTGTTTCCAGCTTTAAAAAAAAAAAAAAAAGGAAACATACAATACCAAGGGAACGAAAAGGCCTCTTGGAATTAGATAGCAAATCTCACCTTCATTGCATTTTCTTCACCACCATTCCCAGTCACTCTAAAGCTGTTTTTCATTGAATGCAGTGTGTTGATTTTTTTTTTTTTTTTTTTTTTTTAAGAATGCATCTACACTAAACACTTATGCCTGGATGGGAGGCAGATACACTTGGAAATTTATGACCCTTGTTCACAGGTAAGAATTTTAGGGGGGCAAACAAAAGCTATTCCTTGTTCTATCTGTGTGATGATAGAAAGGGTCAGGCAGTTACAAGCATTCTGCCTGCACTTGGCATTTGTCCTTGCTTTTTTTTTTTATTTGGAAAGACTGAAACTTAGTTGCTGTGGCTCAAGAACTAAGTACTTCTTCCATTTCATGGAAGAAAACCCTTCAATGTTTAAATCTTTCTGTGAATGCTTTTGCATTTTTGGAATATTAACAGGAATAATCTTTTCCATTTCCATATTATATAGTTAAATACAGAGAAAAGTTATAGGATTATACTGAGTTTCCTCAAATTCCCTAAATAGATGGAATTTAGTTTATAAAGCAAGTTGTATAATAAGTGGCTATAGAAACAGTCAAAGTAGATAGGCCTGGAAATGAGACACATTCACAGAGCAGATCCAAGGAAAGACATAATGCAGGCTTCTACATGTCGACAACTGAACTTCATTTCAGGGTGGTTTATTGTGATCGAAGTTTTGTACTAATTTCTTTCCTGCTGTTACAGGAATACAGAAACTTTGGTACTGTGTAACACAGGCAGACCTAGATAGGTCTGTCTGGCTATTAGTTCACAAGAATCCCTTTTGGGCAGTGATTTTTGCCTCTTACTGACCAGGATAATGAAGGCTAAAGCCAAAGCACTGAAAGACTGGCTCTGACTTAAGTCCAAGGACATAAAAACTTAACCCAGTGAGCACCTAAAATGAACCCCTAAACAAATCTGCCTTCTTAGAAGCAAGCAACGGCGTGTCTTGTCCCAGGGCAAAGCAGATCTTAAAATGGCCATAGTGCTATGTTACAATATTCTGTGGAGTCCTACCTTGCCATACAATCTCTCTTAGAAGCTACTTTTCTGTAGACGTGTTTCTACCTATCTCAGACCTCTCCTAAGCCCACCTATAGTTTCAACTTAATGTCATATTAAATCCTGTGGCATGTGAACAACTTCTTAAAAGCATGCTTGAAACACTGGCAGCAGCAGGTAGCTAGTCAAAGCAGACTAGACTACCTTATGTATGGGTAGAGAGTTTGGTTGCTTGAGCTTGGGCACCCTTTTTACTTCTAAGGAGATCAGAGTTCAGCTGTGTTGGGGGTAACTCCTCTTGCAGGACCTCTTCTAGCACTTGTTCCTGTTCTTAGGACAAGGCCTAACTTTTGCTGCTGACTGCCTTCTGTTCCTCTCACCTACAGCGAGTAGGTAGTGAGCAGGAGGGGAGGTGATGGTAATGCTTTTTTTTTCCCCCCAGTGGGACTGGTGATTTTAGAGATGGATGGGGTATGGAGGTCCTGTATGCCCTGGGAGCTGGGGAAGAAAAACAGGTCTTGAGAGGAGGCCAAGCTAGGGAAGGAAAAGTCCCCATTTTTGTTTCTGCTTCCTGAAATCTTGCTTGTGTCTGGGGCTTCCCTCTGGTAGCTAAACCCCTGCTCTGCAAAGCTCACTGTCCCTTCATCCATCTGGGAAACAGCTGTCACATACAAGTCACCTTGCCTGCCCCTGAATCTGCTGCACAGTTGCTACAACATTCCAAAACTGTTCCAGTGAAGATACTGAAGTCTTCAGACAATTCTGGAAAATTGTTTCATCTTTTTTCACGCACCTTCTTTCACTGCCAGCATTCAGCATTCATCCCTCATATAAAGTTACAGCCTTCCCAGTACAGCTGTGTTTATGCTGCTACAGTGCTCCCCTGGTGCTGAGCTAATTAAGGCAACCAGAGTGGGATACTGCTGGATGTTATACACTGCAAAGAGTACAATATTAAATAGTCCTCAACTTGCTGTCCAACATGTTTTCTGCAGAGCAAGTGTTCTAGCCTGCGCTGGTGAACTGCCAGTATTTTACCTGTCTTGGGTCACACAGTTCTTGCTAGCTGCAGCCATCTGCAGGGATAAGCTAATATAAAGTATTTTTGAAATTACTTTCCTGAGCTTAATGGAACAGTTTGCAGCTGTTCCTTTCTACAAATCATGACACTGACACTTTCTTGGTGTGAAGGGAGTCAAACTCTAACTTCCATTATCACTTGAGTGACTTTTGTCACCTGTGGTATTGAAGTCAACTGCAGCTTGAAAGGAGATTTTTCTAGCCCCGGGGAAACTTATCCTGTGGGTAAATTCTTCTTAAGAGAGTTGAATAATGCAAAGAAAGAAATGGGAGAAATAAGTGGGAACAAAGAACATTCAACAAAATAATTAAGCTTATTGTGGTCAGACTATTAGGAGCATACAGAACAAAGCCATAACAAGAAACCCCACAAATACTGACGGCCCACATTTAATTCTCCTGTAACTGTAGAATGTTCAGCATACATATGCTGAAAGCAATGGCTGTACAGATAATGCAATTTTACTGCTTAAACAAAGCATAGGTCTTTCATAATGAATTTGTCAGTGCTCTAAAATAACCACCACTACAGATTGCATTTACTAGTTTTTTTTGGAGCAGGGCTCACCTGAATTCAATGCCAGCTCCCAGACCTATTACTATCTTTTGCAATGAAAGATGCAACATTCTCACATTCACACTGGCAAAGAAAATACTTGAGTGACAACAGTAACAATCTTTTTGCATGTGAATTTGAACTTCTTTCAGCCGCAGCGGGGAAAGCTCTCCCTCACAGACGAGCTGCACTGGGCTGATGGATTCATCATTGTTTATGACATCAGTGACAGAGCGTCATTTGCATTTGCAAAAGCATTGCTATACAGGATCCGAGAGTCTCACATAGGAGCTTGTAAAAAGTAAGTGGTATTGTTTTTGTTTCTCTCAGCAAAACATACAAAAAAGCGGAGAACATGTCTTTGAGCTGTAGGAGTCCTAGCAATGATTAAAATCTAGCAGCATCCTATCAGCATAACACAATGCCAACAATACCATACTTGGAGGTAAACTGTTGCAGATTAAAACCTGTTTCATTGTGTCCAATGCCAAATGCACCAAGATCTTCATTCTCATTTCTTACAGCAGTATGTTTTAAATAACTGCCATAAACCTGCCTGCTGTGATTTACATGGGTAAAAGGCTGGCATAGTTATCCTGTGCTTTTGCTCCCCGACTAATGCTCCCCAATGGAGATGCACCAATGAAGGATTCAAAGAAAGCATTTCCCACAATAAATGAATCTAATACCATGAATTTCTCCTAAGCTGCCTTTAGCAGTGACCCCCACATCATTTGTGCATATGGGTGACCAAAGGATAGAAAACAAACTACTTACTTTCAAAAAGAACAACCAAAACTGCAAATCTGAGTACGTGTGGTGGTGTGTATTCCTGTGTCGGTTCACTGAGGTACTTTCTAAATAAATGAGTGAAATTCTTTTCTTATTACCTGAAAA
>VXAL01017262.1:30461-69343 GCA_013399475.1 Chauna torquata
CTTTTTTTTTTTAAGTGATTTTACTCTTTTTCAGCGTTCCCTTCCTTGTACATTCAAGAATTTCACTTAGCCTTTTGTACTGTCTACTGTTCAATTATGATTACCATGACAATTAGGTTTATTTCAGAGGTTCACCCTTCTCCAAGTTTATAAATGTAATTTACATTCTTGTCCCTAGATGCATGACTCTACATTTACATTTAGCTGTGATAATACAATGTAATCTCCATAAAACTACATAACTAACCCACTCTTATTGTTATTTACAAATTGGCACCTGCAAATTCTATTTGCAGTTTTATATTTTCTCCAAAATATTTCAGAGAAATGAATAACTTTGGGCTACATGCAGATCTGGGTAACATTATATTAAAAATACCCCAGTGAATGACGATTTCTCATTTACAAGCAGATTTTGAGATCAACTAATCAATTGTAAATCTGTTTATTAGGGGCTACATTGATCTTGTATTACACTATTTTTTATAAAGAGAGCTATGTAGCATCAAACAAGTCACAAAATTTTCATCCTTTCAGAGCAATTACGTCCATCTATTGGAGTTGATATCAATTCTGAAATGTTTAACGACATTATAAATCTGCCCTGACAGTATCATGTTTTCATTTGGACCTGAAACTAGTTCACAAATATGTAGGAGTGTTTTTCAGTTCTATCACATACATTACAACTCCTCCTACAGATTATGCAATGATGCAAATGTGGACTCCAATAATAACAATATAGACATGTTGTTTCATATATGCTGAATATAGAGAGAACCTATAAATAGAGGGTATATATTTAGCCTCTACTTCCATCACCCAGTGAATGTAATGCCAGAGGGAATAATTAAGGGGCAAGACTGGTTGACCTAGACATTGGCTGACCTGCCCGACAGGCTTTCAGACTGAATTCTCTGGTCTGCTAAAGAAGAAAGACTCACAAAGTGTCTTTAAAGCAGCCATGGAAGACAAGAAGAGGGCTCCCTAGCAACTCTGTGATGATGTAAGTCTGTCAGAGATGGCTCAGCTATTTGCCATCACAAGGCATTTCCTGCCCCCAGCATAAGAGGACAGTCACAAAGTCATATATGGAAGGCAGAACAGGAACTAAATGTAGTGACCTTACTACCTTTGGTCTTTTGACAGCAAAAGTAGACTTCCCCCTTTGTAACCAGAACCATGTGAATCTGAATCTTTAGACCCTTGTGGTTTTTTGCTTTGTTCTGTGGCTTTGACATACCAAGAAAATGTGGCTTGACAGCCTTATTATCCAAGCAATAAATCTATCATAAGCAAAAGTCTGTCAGTCTCCTAGTAAATCTAATTTGTGTATCAATGACCTGTTTACAAAATGGTTATCTGTCACAACCCAGCCCAAACAAGATGGTTGCCACCCATAAATTTGTTTGGTCTCTCTGATCCATTTGTTCCTGAGTCCCTCTATTGAATCTGTCCCAAAATTGCACTGAGGTGGTATTGGTGTTTGACCATGAGGCTCTGCATGGAGACACTGTTCAATTCACACAGGCTACTGAGAAGTCTTCAGATACGAAAAACTTCCCTTTGCTGATTGATATGCTCTGAATGGAATCTCCAAATCTACTGCAGAGATGAAAGTCCCTGTGTCAATTCATTAGTCACCTTCTCTTTATCATTAGAAAATGTAAAACAGTAAGTTTGTAGGAAAGATATTCATTACTAGACCCCAGCTGGAGCCTTTTAAGATCAGGGATTAAAAAGCACATACACTCACTGTTTCCAATTAGGCACAAATGCCTTTCTCTTCTCTTCTCTCTTCCTCAGCAATCATATGACTTCCTCTGGATGTGGCTAAAATAATTTTGATAAATTTTGGCAAACTACTTGACAACTTGTTTTACAAGAAAGCTGACAGATGAATCTAATTAATTTCTGTCACAAGCTAAGCCCAGTTGTCATGTTCCCACAAGAACGCTTCCTACAGTACCCCTTTTTCCAGAGCATTTCTTACCCGTTTAAGGTGTAACCTTTTCCTGTGCTCCTTAGCAATTCCCAGCTCATGGACTAAGTGGAGCCAAACAAACAAACAAAAAAAACTCTGAACCTCCACAAGTCCAGTTGCCTTGCATGGAATGTCAGAAGGTTTCCAAGATTTCTGCAGCAAACAACCTCAGAAAGACGTGCAAAACAACACATCGAATCTCAAGCATAAATAGTATAAGATCTTTTTCCCACCACTTTTCTCACCACATTTCCATGACTCCTCTTACTTTACCTTAAACGTTTGGGTTCTTTTCCCAGTTCAAAGGCGTGTGACTTATTTACATATAGTCCAACGTTCTTTAGAGGTCACCATATTTCAAAGGCACAGTTTTTAAGGCTGCTTAGCAGCCTCTCTTAAGGCAACTCTCCTTATTCTTCAAGTTCTTATCCTTCAAATTCTGCCTTACAACTAAAGCTGAACTCCAGCGGATACTCACTCATGATCCCAGTAGAGTCAATGAGACTTCTTCAACTGATCATCAAGTTTTCATCAAGACCTTTGTACATTGCAATTAATTTTTTCTGTAGGTTTTTAAGAGCCTGTTTTCAAATGGATAAGGTTCAAAAGAAAATGTTAGTGCTTTTCTTTCCTGAATGTCTGATCAGACTGACTGAGAAGAAGGAATTGGTGTACAATTTTGTTCCTGTTAATTTTGTTAATAGTCTCGTGCTGCAACTTGTCTAGATGCTTTGTGACTAGTGCTGGTCTTTTCTCTTTTTTTTTTTTCGCCCCACTGACATGCTCTTGCCAAGGATATCATTATGACATTCTGTAGTAACAAGCATTCTTCTGTTCAAATTTATATCAATTAGTTTGGGACAGTAATTCAATCGGACGGCCCACTGGATTTTGAAAGACTCGCAACGATGTCAAAGTGGCGACCTTTTTCCTCTACTCTCAGCCAAAAGCCATTTTTTAACAAGGAGCTCTTGAAAAGAAATGCCACTTTGATAATTAGTTATTGATCACAGACAATGCGGCGACGAATACCATCGGATTAGCCAGACGCCAGTGTGTCGCGACATGAGGGTTTCCTTATCGCAATAATCTATGAGAAGAAATATAGAATAAGGGTCATTAAGGCTTCTCTTTTCGGAGCAAAACCTAGATAATTTAACTTCCTTATAAAAATAAGAATATCAAAGCATTCTGGATGCTCTTAGTTTTGTAATGAACCTGTTAAAATAACTTCTGGATAAAGAAAAATTTGGAAGTTCCACCATTAGGCAACTCTACTTAAAATAATTTTGATAAATTAACCCTGCTTTGGCCAGCACTTCTACCTCACTGAAACAACATTATCTTTCCTACCCTAAAATGTCCATTAGAAAGAATTTTGGATCTGAGCAAAAAACACCATAACAATTATAGACTTAAAAAATAATGGACTTTTTTTTTTTTTTTTCTAATTTAGGAAGCACTTCAAGGCCTGTCTGAAATTGCTTCATATAAGTTATTTAATGGAAAAGAAATGGCTAAGAACAATTTTACTGTACTTAAAAGAACAGAAAAGAGGAATGAATCCATTAGTTTTGGAGTTTCTTTCTAGAATATTAATGAAACATACCTTTTCTGTGCAAGAAAAGGCAACTACCTGTACTGTAATTTTGGCTGACTTGAGAGACTACTAGGTAAGTACTGAAGTGACACAACTGTTTTTGAGGTGTGGGAGATAATGTCAGAGTCCCATTGTAATTCAATTCTTGTAACACCATAGGTATTAGCCATACACAAATGGACTACCTAGTACTTTACATTAATAGATTATTTATAGCTCATCACTTCAAACTCAGCACAGGGCTCTATTAGGTTATAGGCTTGCCTAGAAGGGTTATTTCAGTGTTCCATCAAGGTGGAGAAAAGCCATTATGGTCAAAGAAATGGAAGTCCAGAATGACTGGCTGACTGAATGTCACATAGGATATCAGAAGTCTACAAATCTAAAAACCAAACCCGAATTACTTTGTTTTTCATCAGGCAGAATAATTTTCTTATAAACCAATGACTAATGGTACTTAAAGCAGTGTGAGTAATTTGATGTTAGCGAAATGTCCCCTAAATTAATACTATATCCACTTACTATTGCATTATTCCTCTACGTTTCAGCACAAAAAATAGTAACACAATGGACACTGAGACAAGAAAAACCTCTCAAACCTAAAAGTTTTTTCACATTGGTTTGGAGTCATATTGATAGGGAAGTGTCACGTACCCATTTCATGGATAATAACCATCCACTTACTCCAGTGAAAAAGAACCTCACTTTATTAGGCTGATGAATCTGTCAAAACCACAATATTAATTTTTTTCTTGCATTCAATATTATTTTGTAAAGTTCATTCTTATTTCAGTGTCATTTTATTGTTATTATTAAATTACTGAATTACTACTAGTTTAATTTATAACAAATTAGCTTTTTGAAGAGCTTCCAGAGATTAATTTTTATACCATACTCTGTATGAAAACATTCTAAAAATGTATTTAAGGTAACAATTGCAACAGTTACTCATTAGCTTCATAAAGGTAATCTGTTTGAACTTCCATGATCTGAAGGTTACTTCATTTTATTGCTATGACTGTATGAAATAGTCTTAAGGAGGAAACTATCATTTTATTGAAGTAGAGAGGACTGTGTGGCCACCACGAAGGTAACATGACGCAAAAGTTTTGCTGTGGGTAAATAAGGATAATTCTGCAAGGTGGATGTTTCTTCACCTTTTTCTGCTGCTATTGTGTCACTGGGACTTCAGCAACATAATTCACTTTTAGGTGGTTTTTCTGCCTATTGTGAACTGTTATTTTATTGTTCAGATTAAGAACATTAAAAGAATAATTGCGACACTGTTCTGAGCTGCTGAGAGAGAAATTTGAAGCACTCCAGCTGACAGCATACAGATGGTTTCTGGTCTTCCCATTTTTCCTTTAGTAACTACAAATTACCTGCTAACACCTCATTCAGGTAGCTAATATCACCCCTTTTTCACTATATAGATGAACACGTTCATCCTTGTATTTAACCGCTATAACTTTTGCCTGAAAGCTTACACTGCATACTGTAAGAAAGATCCACAGTGTACACATACACATACAGAATCTCTTCTTGTGAGCCCAAAATAAGGAGGACAGACCATTCCAGTGCAGTGTACCTGTCCAGTACACAATTCAGTTCATCTAATCTAGTCTTCTCTGCTTTTTAATTACTGGATCCCAAATATTTCAGAAACCACTCCCTTTCCTGACATACAGACAGGCCATACAGGGACAGTGGAGCTGACCTTTTCTATGGAGAAAGATCACGAATGCAGTGGGACATCTGTTCTTCCTGACCACTGGCAATATGCTCCAGAAATCTTCTGAACAGGACATTGGTATATATGGATATGATCATCTTTAAAAAAATATAAGATATATCTCTTAGCTGATCTTACACCTTACAATTGTGCCTCAGTGTATATAAGGCAATAGCAAGAATACTGTCCAGCAGACCAGCTGTTTGCATACATACCATGGTGATCGGTGTGTGATAAGATACAGTTTATTTTTACAACAAGGCAATAAAGCTTACTTACATATTTCCCCCAGGGAGTTCTGAGGACTAATCAGTTAGTGTTTGCTCAAATCTGTAAAAGGCCATATAAGTGCTAAGTATTATTATTATTACCTTATTATGATATTGACTTTACCACATTGAACTGCAGTACTTTCCTCTACTTAGGTGTAATATCACCATGAAGTGTTTATATTCCCGTAATGTAAATGTTTCCTTTTGAAGGTGAGTTGAATAGCTTATTGTTACATGTGACCCACAATATAATTTATTTACATGAGCCAGGAGACTCCAAAAATGTATTTTAGGGATCTTTCCAGTTAGACTCACACTTACATTCCCAGTTTGTCCTGAGCGGTGTTTGTTGACATGCATTTCCGAAAACCTGTTTGGCCAATCCATACAGCTCTCTAGGGCCTTGTGTTTTGCTGCACCAGTAGGCATGCTGTCATTACTTTAGCACTGAAATATAGCTGACTGTAAAAGCTAGGCTGCTATTCTCTTGCTGAATTCACCTGATTTGGAAATGTCTAGCCTTTTCCTGAGAGCAAAGACTTAACTACTGTACAAAGTCCAACCTGCAGTCCTGTGCACTGATCAGCACATAAACCAAGTGCCAACCCGCCCACCCCACGCCCTCCCTCAAAAACAAAACAAAACAAAACCAAAAAACACAAAGCCACCTGATCTGTCAAGTTTGCTCTTAGTATCCGTATTCCAAGCTGACAGATACTTACTCTCCTCCCCCCCAGCCCTTACATCTGGATCAACGGGGACAGGCTTTCCACCCCTCAGAAGATTCACTTACATTAAGTGGCGAGGTGGAAGCAGTGAATGAACAATAGACGGCTGTCAGGCTCGACAGCAGGGCATGGATGTATGAGCGTGGAGCTGACAGCGAGGGCCTCAGAGGGTAAACTGCTTTGCTGGAACTAATTAAACAGATGAAATTATTACATGAATATGCAGATGTTGTTTACATTTTACCATATGGTATTATTTCAGGTAATAACTCGCAGGAGGATCCCTTCCTCTCATCAAGAGGAAATGAGTTGAAAAGGAGGCTCCACGTGTCACCTTTCAGTTGCTAGGCAGACATTGATATGGCAGGCTTCTCTCCGAGTCACAGGGAAAATCTTCTCCTTGTAGCTATACAACACCAGAGAGGATTTGCATTCTTCCTACTAAACAATGCTGAGAGAGATTATCTTTTATTAAGCATAAATGTTGGGGTTGCAAAATTTTTTCCATTATGCACAGAAGACATGCACTTTTCCAAATGTTGATTCCCAACACGTGCTTTACAGCCGAGATGCTGCCAATCTATAGTCCATAGGTAAGAACTGACAGATCTGTCCAAATATGTAGAGGCTGGAAGTATGACATTTCTGCACAGTCTGACAAGCGGCTGTGCTGGTTAGCATTTACTGCTTTGCTAACCAGAAGTGTTGATAACGGAGGCATTTCTTTTCAATAAGTTTCCATTCATCATACTGAAAAGGTTGCTCTCTAGAATTATAGACACTCAGGGCTACCATATCCAACACTATAAAAAATTACTAATTATATGCGCTTAGGATGGGTAGTCAGAAACTGATGTGACAAAATTAGTGTACAACCCAGACAAAGATATATATTAGGAACAGTCACCACTGCAACAGTTCTAAAAAGTGTTAAATACGGAGCCATGACAGTGATGGACCATAGTCAATACGGTGCTGGCAGAGCCTGTTCTGGGAGCTGCTCATTACTAGATAAATTCAGAACAAATAAATGTGGAAATGTAGCCATACTTATGTTGTATGCATCCACTCTATGATGAAAAAGTGTCTCAAATTTTGAAAAAAAACATAGATGTAATTTCCAAGCAAGACTAACAACCTTAATGATGAACAGATCATTTTGCAGCAATGTCTACTTCTTAAAGATGAACACGAGTCCTGTCATTTTGCTACTAGATTATTCAAAACTTCAATCCTAAAACAATGTAATATTAATACTCTTACATGCTGATTCAGCATCTCATTTCTACAATGACTATTTTCATATCCTCTGAGGGATCAATGGCACCACCTTTTTGATTAGATGCACAAAATATCTTTTATTACTCTCTTTATAGCGTCTTCTAAATGTTCCTAGCTGATATGTGGACTGACCGTATTGATCTTTCCCCAAAGACTCAAGTACCAGACATGTTTCCAGGCTCATTGATAGGTAATAATGCCAAGTTACATCACCACTGCACTGACAGATTGGTTGCACATTGCCACTAATACATTTGGCTTCCAAGTATCTTTCTTAGGTACATTATTTTAACATACCATTGGGGTCACTGGTGACCTATATCATTTAAGATGCAAAGATACGATGCTAATGATGCAAAATATGGTCTTGATTAAAGCTATCATCCTGTATTTTTGAAATAAGACATATTTTCTCTTTACCACTATTTTCCCTGTAAAAATACAACTGAATAGCCAGTATAACCACCTCTGGCCATTCTGAGCATGAACAAGAAAAAACAACTGTGTCTCCTTGACTTAGAGATAGATAGCTTTATATGGAGTCAGTGCAGTAAGTTCAGAAAGGATTTCTTTGACTTTGTCTTCTGACATAAACATTTAGCAATATAACATAAATATCAAAACAAACCAGAACACTTCACTTTACATACGTTCCCTTTGGAGAGGAGGTGAGAAAACAAACACAGAACAGATGTTAGTCATACTTAATGTACTACTGGAGGGTTACTGGATACTAAGGTGATGAAATGAATAGAGTATTCTCTTCTACAACTGCTATTCCTAACCGACAAAAACGCAATGAGAAGTGCTTCGTTCCTCTGTTCATCAGTGCACCACCTAACAACCAAACACTGAAGATAAACACTCTGGATTTTCCTCAGGAAACTAGCATATGTGCCAGTTACTACTAATTACTGACTTGTTTCCACCTTTCCCTCCTTGTTTGTGATGTTGAAAGCTGACTTTGATTGCTCAGAAACACATTCCTACACAATAAATTGAATCACTGCAGCAGTTAGGAAAAGTTTCTGTAAATTCCTACGGATTATCTTGTCAAAGTGTTTGCCTTTCTTGTTTTATTCATTACATTATATATACTATATTATACAAAGAAATCCTGTTCTAGAAAACTTTTTTTTTTTTTTTTTTTACTAGCAAATAGTCCTCTGAGTTGCAGGGCAAGCCACAGGGTTTTTTGGGGCACACAGGATGGTCAATTTATCTCATCCCTTTCTTAGACCTGCCACTGCATATTTTTTTATAACCACAACCACTTCTTTCCTGCTGACAAAAACACCAGGTTATGGAGCAGTTTTGATCTCTGGTTATGAAGCTCTGTGTCTGCTCACAATATCCTATGTTTCCTGGTCCTACAGAAAAGAGCCTGGGGGCAAAAAGGCAACAGCACAGAAATAAATTCAGGAACTTGAGTATCAGGATAAGAAAAGAACTTGCTGCGAGTGATCAGAGGTGTGGACGAGGGAACAAATGAAACAAGAAGTGCTGCAACAGGAGCTTAGAACTATTGTTGGCATCGCAGGAGGTGGAAAGCAACTGCACACAGATCACTGAGCAGGCACTGCCTGAGGCTGTTACTGCTGAGCAGAAATCATGATACAGCTATTATTAATAATAGTATAATGGTGCTCAGAGGTTTCTCGATGGTGTCAGAAGCAGCAGACGAGTCCTAGTGAATAAGGTCCTGCCTTATGCCTTATTGTCATTCTGCATTTACCTCTCAGACAGACTTTCTACAAGTCTGTGTTCAAAGCCCTATATGTTGCATACTCTGAACATAGACTATGTAAGTAATGTGTAAGTGCAAGAACACACATATACATATCTAATATCCCTAAAAGTGACTTATTCCTTTCTTCTATTTACTACAACAGTGAATCATGACCAGTCATTCACTGGAATTTTTCTCCCCACTCACTGACGTGTCTAAAATTCCTCTCCTAAGTCTTCTGGCTATCACGCTATTCCTTTAATATTATTGTACTTCTTTCCTCAGCTCTCTGTCTGGGTCTACTGTGAGGTCATGTGGACAAAATTGTGCCTTATTTATGTTTGGAAAATGTCCAGCACATTAGTGTCAGGGGATAAAAAAAAAAAAAAAAAGTAAACTTTGATTTCATTTGTTCTTATTCTCATCTTTTGTTTTTCTTCCAAAAAATCGTCTGGCAGCCATTAACTTGCAAACGCTACGACATAGAACTGAAAGTAACATGTTCATCAAGCATGTATGTGATTTATCATGCAGAGTTGAGCTTAACTGTGACTTCTTGTCTCCACCAGAAAGTCCCAGTGAACAAAGGCCAGCACGATGTCCGTTCATTTTCTTCATACCTGATTCTGTTTCATACTTTAGTAAGAAAGGGTTACATACTTTAGTATTTTGCCACCTGAGGTTTAAATTTTCCCTAGTGCATGCAGAATGAAGTAAATCGAGTCATAGCAAAGATGGATCTAGCCTGAAGTGTCTTGGATGAAGGCCCAAACCTAATAGAAGAAATAATTCAGAAAACTTTGCATTCAAAATTGAGAGATAAAGGAACTGTTGTATGCTTCTGAAATGGAAAAGCCACAACTGTGCAACATTTCACTTGTCCAAACTTCATGATGATCTGTTTCAAAGAGGAAAAACTAATGCCAGTCCTGGAGTCATGGCACGTTGATTTCCATTGCAGTACTTCACTTTAACAGACATGATACATCGATTAAGGTTTTCTTTCTTTTTTTTTTCCCCCCCAAAAATGTTTTTGTGTTGCTATCTACGGGGAAAGACAGATACTTTGAGTTTTAGGTATTACATAGAATTGTTTCGCAATTTATGCTAAATTCACACACAAAAAATGAACATCTCAAAAACCTTTCCATTGCCTAAAATGCCATTCCCAAAATTTCAAAGTCTTTTCATGGTTACATTTTGTCTTTCCATCAAGTGAAACCATCTCAGATTCCTAGAAAACATTGAAGAGACATTTCTTACACTATCTGGGGAGGAAAGTGGTTTTCAGATGTGAAGCAACAGACAGTCCAAAAATTGCAGACAAACACAAGAAAAAAAGATTTGGAGGTATTTTGGTTTAAAGAGAGGTTTAAGGACCAGCCTTTGCTTGAAAGCCCATAAATCACAGCTCTTAGTATTTCAGCATTCCTATCCTGCAAATAATTCCACAAGGGTAAAATCCCTGCAGGTATACACAGTCCCTCTGAAGCTCTCCAAGGAACCTGCCCACACACAGCCCAGTGCAAGACCAGGGCTCTTGTTCTGCAGAGTTCAGTCCTGGGAGGACCTTAGGGCCAGATGTCCGGGAAACTAAGTCAGGGTTATAGGAAGCGCTTGCTCATCTGTCTTTGGACATAATCAGCTGCTCTATGAAAGCTGCTTTCCAAGAAAGCACTAGTGATGCAGTCAGAGAAATGCCTCACAACTGCTTTATGTTTTGTCTCCAAATAACAGGAGTTAACAGCTGTGCCCTACATTTCCTTTTGGGGTAGAATATTGTTGAAAGGTGAAATAAAGATGTAATAAGGGAAATGATCTGCTTTTAGTATCCATTGTACTAGTCTCTGGCATCCTTCGTGCTGTTCATACTCTAAACTGAAATTCTACTTGTAAAGATTACCAAAAATTCTCTACTGAGAAGGTAATCCATAGACAATCGCATATGTCTGAATAGCTGCAATGTCTATTTCACTCTGATAAACTTTACTTGAAGTTATTTTAGGAATAGTCTAGAGGGAACCAAGAACAGCAGACACAGTCATAATCTGAACAAGGTAGAAGGTAAGAGGGAAAGTCTGGCTAGCAATCATAAGCATATGACGTGCTCCAGGGAAGCATGCCATGCAGCCTAGGTATAATTCAGGAGAGGGCACTAAACGTCTTTTAGTCCCATCCCCAGTATCTCCATGGTTCACATCAAAAGGTTTTTCATCTGAAGTTTAGTTACCTAGAAGGAAGAAGGAAAAACAAAACAAAACAAAACAAAAAACATGTACATACAAATATACAATCAACACTTTCCTATGCGCTAAGCCTTCTTCTCTCCCTTTCGGAAGATTCTCCTCCCATCACTGGTCTATGCAAGGTTCAGCTTCCAAGACCTGGGGACTGTAACACTCCAGATTGAACTTTCCATTCAAGTTACTGATGGTGTTTAACCTTGTCTGAGATAATCATTTAGCCAAGGTTAGTTTCACCTACGCACTTCCTATTTTGCCATTATACAACTACATAAACAAAAACAGAACACGACCTATATGTTTTTGAATACCACAGCATGCAAATATGGCATATACTTTAAGACTGAATGACAAACCCTGCAAACAGACACATGCACTCTTCAGCAGCAGAAGCACTACCAGGAGAGCCCAGAAGCCTCACTGACCTGCTCTGGCATTTCGCATAGCAGAGTTGCTGTTGTGTTGACTCCTCATGGCAGAAAACTAACTCTTATCCCCTTTGGTGTTCAAAACCACAATAAACACAAGCCTTTGGAGATCATACCAAAATACTTCCAGCACTAAAATGTAAAGAAAATCTTTGTGCTATTGCAAGATGGAAATCTGTAGAAAAACTTCTCTGCGTGAGGGACTTGTACCTGCAAAACTCTTCAAGCGTAAGCTTTAGCACAAGCGGTCTCTTTTCATGGAAAATAACCACATATTTGGTTTTTACTTGGTACCACCTCTCTGCTCTGTGCCAGGATGAGTACATCTTTGAAACTACCTGAGTACTTATTGCATACACATACTGTAACTTTGGGAATGTTGCATAGTTCAGTCACTTGCACAGAAGTCATCCTCTTTACAAGCATTTTTCAAAAAAGCTTCCAAAAGAAAAAATATAATTTTCCAATGGAATGAAAGAAGTTGTGGAGAGATTGCTATCTTTGTTAAGTTTCTATTTGAGTACAATCACAAATACCAAAAAAGTATTTCTGCAAGTATTTTACATGGTGACTAATGCAAAATATTTCAGCTGCGTCAGCATCCATTCAATTCTAGATTACATTTTAGCATTTCAGATAAAAGATACGCTGGCAAAAATGAAACTGAGGAACAGGTAATGTGATTATGACAATTTGTATTTGTAACAGTTGTGAATGGTGGCATCAGAGCTTGCTAATCTTTTGATAAATTCTTGTTACCTTTTGGTTCCCAAACGTATCTACGCAAGTATAAAGCATATTGGAGGCAGATGCTGCAGCAGATGAATGTGCTTGCCAAGTGGTGTGGGTTTTTTTGTTTTGTTTTTTTGTTTGTTTGTTTTCTGTAGGTATTCTTAATCTATAATGTTACATGCACCAAATAGTTCTTACTTCTGGCACACTTTATGCAACATTCTGGGACACTGATTAATACAGGTTTTTTTATTTTTCCCATTCTTCTCCCTATTCCCTTTCTCCCATCCTAGCCCTCATCTCACAGCCTTTACTCAGATGAATAACATTGTTTACTCCAGTGGCGCTACTTACATGAATAGAAGAAATAATAATAAGCTTTGATGAACTGCAGAATCGTATCACGCTTGAGCCAATCCAGTAAAGCTTTACTCTTTTCTTTCTTAAACCTGAAACATCATAATGGAATACAATAAAACAGAAGAAAAACTGATTACAGGACAATCAAATCTACAAGTGAGCTTCTTTTCTTCTTTTACAACAACTCACATTAAAAGGAACACAGCATCTGCATAGTTCTATTAATTCTTAGAAACAAGTAAAAAAAACACCTGGAAACCTTAATTTTCACTTATTATCTCAATTTATAGAACCTTTATATATCAACAACATTGTATCTTTTTGTGGTTTTACACCATCTCCCATCACCCAAAAAACGGATTTTTTTTTTCTTTTTTACCTTAAATTAATAGTATGTGGGTTTCATGTTCTCTCTGGTATTCACTTGTTTTGCTCCTTAAAAGTCTGTAAGGGCTTGAGTTAGTTATTTTTTAAGTTTTAGAATTCATTCACTTTTTTAGTTATTATCTTCCGAATTTAAAGAGGGATTGGTTGGCTGCATAGTGAACACAGAAGAGGACATCAACCTCATGCATCACTTCTGTAGGCTGTTCTTATCTCTGAAAGGAGTGAGTATACACACGTGTGCATGCATCTTTATGAAAGCATGTGCATATGCAAACAATACTGTCATATAAAAAGGCTAGAATGGTTTGGGAGCCCAAAAGCAATATCTTTCACCTCTAAACTGCTTTATTACTGGCATTCCCTCCCTCTTGGGCATGCGTTCAGCTGAGACTAGGCCAAATTGGCAGTCATTTTCAAAGTGCTTGGCAGGCCCATGATCCCTGGGAGTTTTCAGCTGACATCTTTCTCTCAACCAGTCTATGCAAGGGTCAGTGGGAGACCTGACTCCCAGGCCCTGGCTTGCTCTGGTTGTGTCATGAGTCAGGACCAATATAAATTAAAGTCTTAAAACAGTACTGTGAAGGCATTCTTTACCCCCTGAGGTATTTTTTTTCCCCATGACAGATTGCCTTTCTACTAGTTTCCTATTTTTCTATTCTTGGATAATACAGTAGCAAGTATGTTCCTTTGAGGTGAAAAAAGGGGGAACAATTGGCTAAGAGAGAGTTAAACTTCCACCAAATTTTTAATATTTTTTGTAGATTTGTTGATGCTCAACAAGCACTAGCGAAATAATAATAATAATACTAGGGGCTGCTTATCACTTACAAACAATAGTCCAATGACAATGTTCACACTGACGGAAAAAATGGGAGTAGAAATTAATAGTGACAGTCCTGCAGGAAACAAGGGAGAAATTGGATACCAAGTTATAAAATACAGACTAACCCAATAGGCACATGCTGCTGTTATTATATTAATATTGTTAAAAATATCAAAGCACTTTAAAAATGGAATTGTACTGTAGGTAGATGGACAGTATTATTTCCACATTCTTTTAAATAGAAATTTTCACTCCTTGTTTGGCTTGGAGGCATGGATGTAATTTGTTGCTCAAAAACCAGCAGCTGAACGCTGTGAAAAATAAGACTCAGGATTAAAGTCTCCCATCTGAAGGACAGAATCAGGCTACACCAAGAGCTCTCTGTTATTAACAAAACCATCTGAGTCACCGCAGATATGGATTTCACTGATGTTCAGAAGTGGGGTGGGCCATGTTTATTTAGTTAGTTAGAGAACAGGGAGAGATTGTTTTTCCTCTGTGCAAAAATAAATGGAGGAAACCCAACCAAACTTATGTAAATAAAGACATAAACAATAAATATGAATCTCAACAAATCTCACTCACTGATGAACCCAATCCCACAGCCCTGGCTCACACAGGTACAATCTCTCTGGAAAAAAAAAAAAAAAATCAACAGATGACTACACATAAAGTGCAGAATATGAGCTCTAAATCATGAAGACTACAGTATCTGTATTGGCAATTCAAGGTATTGTTATAGAAGCTGCTTTTTTTTTTCCGGCTGTGCTCATACAGCACCTGACACAGTGGAGGCTGAGCCCTGATACATGCCTCAGAGCCTGGATAATCATGACTCCTCACAGTAGCATAATTTCACCTGAAATCAGGGGATTACATAGTCAGTGTGGCTTCAGATAATGTCCAAAGAGGGAACATGAGTGCCCAGAAAGGTGTGGAAGATAGCCCTACACGCAGCTTCTCCTTCTTGCCATCCCCAGGTAGAGAAAATGGATAGCCATTGCTTTTGGTTCTCCCCCATCTGAAATGTGTCTGTATCCAAGGCTGGGTGGTGGAGATCACACAAACAGCACCTCGCCCCAGCTGGGCGCAGGGCTCCATGTTACCCTGACTCTTGACTCCAATTAAAAGACTCAATCACAACCTACAAAGCAAATGTGCTACATTGCCCCAAAGCCTGTTTGCAATCAACTGAAAGAGAGCGATGAAAACAAAAATATCTGTTCTCTCATAGTGACTTCAAACAATGCCACCAACCCATTTTCTTTCAAGTAGGTTTCTCAATGCAAATAATTTCAATCTCTGGTTTTAGTAACAACACGCTTCCTCCTGCTTCAGCTTTCTCTTAACGCTTGGTGAAACAGACCTTCATTTTCTATCAGACACCGAACCTTGACTTAATAAGCAAAGGGGGTAAAATATCCACTCTTTACATGTCGGGTATCCTGAGGTACATACAAGCGTCACTCCAAGATGTGATAAAGTAATCTAAAGCCGGGCCCAGCCTGCCAGTTCAGGCCTAAGGGGATTTGATTCAGTGTCAAAACCTTTGGCTCAGGAGGTCACTCTCTCTTCTTGCTTTTCTTATAACAAAGGCAGAGGGCTGAGGGGGAAGGGCTTCCTCTTTTTTTTTTTTTTTGTCTTGTGAATTCATCAACTGTTGTTTGTTGAGCAGTGGGCCTTTATTCAGCCTACTGAAACATTTTCATTAGACAGAGGCCTCTGAAGTGTGCTAGCGGCTGGGACCGCGCAAGTACAAAATCTTAGGCCTCTCCAGAAGCTGGCTGATTGAAATCAGCACTGTGTCAGGGGCTGTCATATCTCAGAAAAGACATAAAACACACGGAAACATCAATAAGCAACAAGCCTCTGACAGCTCTGAGACATTCCAGCTGACAAGAAGAGAAAAGGGGTAAGGTTAGGGCTCATGGGGGATATTTAAAATGCCTGACAGCCAGCCGAAGTGTTGGCAGGCTTCAGGGAGGCCCAGAAAAGACAAGATAAAGTCTATNTTTATTATTTATTTTAAAATGTATCAGAGAAACGGGCTGCATTTACACTGAGGTTACCCAGACAACGTTTGTGCTAGGGAAGATTAAAAAAAAAAAAAAAAGACGAAAAAGGAGAAGAAATGTAAAAGAGGGAGGACAAAAAGAGAATCCTGTGAGTTAAAGAATTCTGCTTCTAGCTACCATGTACAGAAATCAAAAAGGATTAACAAGTTTTTTTTCATTTAATTTCCTGTACACCAGACGCTTTTGTTAAGAGATCAGAGATATTGCTATTTATTGAATTTTTAATATGATCTTTATTAAAAGGCAGCACACATGTTTGGTTTTCCTTTTTTTTTTTTTTTAAACATACATGGGTATAAAAATCAAAGCACACCAATGAACCATGGTTGTTTCATTTTGGTCTCTTTATATTATGGTGATTCAGACTTATTTAAATTTTAAAATAATAAAAACCCAGCCCACGTGGAAATGGCCCCTCATCTTCCTTTTAACTCTGGTCTGTTCTGCAAAGTAAGCAAAGAGCTCAGTGAAGTACTTTGACCAATCAGATAACGAATTCTGCCTTTGGAGTCAGCATACGACCAAGAAATGAGGTGCACAGCCAAGTAAAAAGGGATACCTGTAATTATTTGACGTATTTAGATTACCAGTCACTGCAGCTTTAATGTTCAAAATTTCACCACCAGCTTACAAAACTGTAATCACTATTGTACATACTCATTTCTTACATGCAATATCCCCAGATCAGCCTTCAGCACAGATTTTGTCACTAATGAAAGGAGTAGAACCAAACTACATGACCCACCTTGTTTTTGGGTGCTAAGGAACAGGACCAGTTTTGTCTTGGAAGAGCCAAAATTGCTGGAGAAGAACCTGTTATGCCCACTCATTTACAAAACACACCAAATCATCCTCCCCAGTGGCAATCAACAGCAATGGCAATTCCAGCCTCTCCTTCCTTAAATATTTGGCATGGTAGAAGTATGACAGTTTCTTAAGGTTGGTCTAGTGCTAAAATCTGACAACATAAGAAACAAAAACATAACCCAATCAGAAGGCTTTATTCACTCTTTTCTATCTGCACCTCTACAATTTCTCCATAGAACCTATCGCTATATTTTGCAATCATTTACAAAGCAGAGTAGATTCAGACTTCACGTAATATCCTACTTGTTTCCCTGTTACCCTGCTCATGTTGGTGTAAATCCATAGGATTCAACTGAGTTTTATTAGGTATAACTATTATTGCGCTAGCCTGAAGCTTGGGAGACTAAGGTTCAAATGCTTTCCTCTACCAGACTTCAGTTCTGTATGACCTGTGAACCACTTGGTCTTTTGACAAAACCTTCAGCAACCGGAGCAGATGTACCTCAAGCGTGAAGGTAGCAATGAGCTCTAGAGCCTCATGTTTAATTTCTTTTTCTGGCTAGGCTTTCCCTTTCTAAGATGTCAGTTGGATTTCATAGTGCCTGTAATCCCATATCCCTTTGTGGTAGACACCGCTGAGGAACTTCTCAGTAGCAGTCTTGAGGGTTTTGTTGACCACAACACCATAGCCATGCAGGCAAGCTAGGGGGAAACTGCTGGGGCAGGCAGAAAGAGCCAGAAACCGTTCCACACAAAGCTCTGAGGAAATTCCGAAAACTAACCCACAGACTGCACTTTTCTTCCTCTCATCTACATGTTGCTGCTGCAAAGCAGCGTGAACACAGCCTCTGGGCTTCACCTTCCAAAATGTGAACTGGGAATAACAGTTCTTCCCTGTAGCGCTTGCTTATTGTGAAAATGAGTTAATTATAAAGTTTGAAACCACAGGACAAAGTGTCACATACCTTAGACAGATAAATACCTTGGGTCTGCTGCAGTGTCTCATGCAATAAAGCAAAAACATTGGTTTAAAGACCTTCTACTCCAGTATACAGCAAGACGCATGGTTAGTGTAATAATCAAAAGAAAACAGGCAGAGTACAGTAAAATGTCTTCACAAAAAAAACATTTCTACAAAATCACAGTTATGAAAGAAAATTAGTAAGACATCAGTAATTCCTACTTACAAGAAAGATGCTATTTTTCCTCAATTCATTGGAAGAGTGTATTCTGTTGAATAGCGTGGCATGAAATTACAAACACCAGAGGATGCATATCACTCAGGTTCTTTTCATCAGCCTTTGAGATCAAAAGCACTCTTACAAAAGATGTCCTGAGCCTGAAGTGAGGACAAGTAAAGCCTCTTGACTGAATGCAGCATGTGTCAACCTGGACACCCTTTGACCCACCAGGTTATTTCTACTTCTGGCACTAAGAATTCCAGAGAGGATACCTCATCTGTGTCTTTTCTTTTTAATGGAAAGTTGGATCTATATCTAACATCATAAGTAATTACTTACTGTATCAATAATTGCGAAGGGTGGTATGTGGATCACAGATGGCCTGTGGGGAACAGCAGGCATAGACAGAATGGTCCAGGTGCTATTTGATGTTGGGAGAAGTTAGAGTCATCTTCCAGCTTGGCACAAGAGACTTTGTTAAGATTACAGGGGTGCAAAGGTGAGCTTTCATATGCACTTGCACATGACCTGTGCTTTCTAAAAAAACACCTGTATCTCAGGATCTCGCCAAAAATCTGAAGTGATATGGGCCATTGCCTCTTTTTCTCCCCTAGAGATTTTTCTGACAAGTATTTTTCCAAAGGTGAATGGATTTAACTTTCCAGTGGAAACTAGTCTCTCTATAGTTCAAAATAAAATGATGTCCACTTTCTCCCAGTGTTTTGAGCAGGAACTTTGTTTCAGGCGCAACGGTCAAAACAGGATTCTCTCCTTTTACTGTAGAAAAGAATGCCAGGTTTATTTTTTTCTTATGCCCTTCCCTATTCTTTTGAACACACTTTTTGAAGAAAAAAAGATCAAACAAAAGTCTTTTTTTCCCTTGAGATAAAATAAATGGTACCAAGACTCCTTACTTCTTAAAGAAGTCCAGAAGATGAACTTAAATACATGAGGTTTTTGTTCCTCTGTGTAAAGACTCAGTCTGTGGAAGTTACACTGAAAACCTGCCAAAGAACCTTCTAAGACTGAAAAATCAGGTTCACTGATCACTTCCTTTTAAGTATATCTGGCAACCAGTACTATTTTTATGACTCAGTGAAAACTGATTTCTTCTTAGTCTACAGATATTAGGCATTTAAATTCTCCCTACTATGAGATTGCCTATGAGATATGGTGTGCTTCTGACTGCAGTAATGAAAACTTCTTTTGAGCCACTGGATTTTCAGAACCTCAAATAGCTCAACTTGAGACTGGAGCATCACTAAGCTCCAACTAATTTCCACTGAGCAATTTACCAAGGAAGTTTACAAAATGATGTACTAAAAACCTAAGTGGGAAATTAAGAAGCTTACAAACAATAACAATAATAATAAAGAAGTGTGCTGAAATTTTAAACTTTCGTGGGAAGCCAGGCTGAAACACGACTACAGGTATCAAAAATGGGACACGTAGTACAGTGGAAATGGCCCAATTCCTTTTTCAGTAATGAAGTGATTTCATTAGAGGTCTATGTGGTTCATTAACATCTATTATTGTGTATTAATTCATGATAATAGTCAGAAGGTTTTTTCTCCCTCTTTCCTTCAATGCACCCAAAAGAATGGACTGAACTGTGCTGATCTCGGTGTTCAGGGCTTGGTCTGACTGCCAATATACAGTCAGTCCAGAAGCAAAAACATTGTGGGTGTACCTGAGTTGCTGTCTCCATCCTTGGACTGACTTCTCATGCATGTCAGCAGAACTTCTAGGGGCATATCTACCACTTCTTAGAGGTATAGTAAATCTCTAAAGAACTTCTACCGTTCTCTGGGGGAAAAGATCCTGCCTTTCTAGGCACAGAGAGAGTCATGGCAAGGTATTGGCAGAACAGACTAGACAAAAATTCCTTTAAATTGTGGTAAGAATAAGGAATGATAAGAGTTAATGTCCAGATCAGAGTATTAGCAATTCTTTAGTGAAGAAGACTATGCATACTGCTGTAGCAAAAATACATAGGCATGGATTAGGAAAGATTAGTGTGAAAACACACTATGAAACAGTTTCCATAGGTGAGTTCAGAAGGATTAGCGTGGACGAGGTGACCACATAATCCAGTAAATATTCATACTGGAATTGGTCTAGGATGAATGGCTTCTCTCGCAAAATTCTTTGCTCAGGACTTTGCAGCTCATTGCAATGTTCTCTTGGCTTTGACTGCACGTACAAAGCGTTACTTGCAGTGCCATCACCAGCAAGGTGAGCAGGATTTACCATGCCTTTAAAGTAATTACATGCACCTTCAACTTCAATGAGTTCAGTGGCAATGAAAGTCCAACAACGTATCATATTTACAGGAGCATGTGTTCATGCAGCACAATACCACAGTCAGAACAGTGAAAGTACATTTTCTAATGTGTGCGCTGGGAATTAATTTTCATGAAATCAGAGTGCAGTATCCCTGAATTTTCCCACGCAATCTGAGTATATGTCATCAAGTACCACTTCTTGAAGAAACCTGTTAGGTTAGTTATCACCAAAAAAAGCCACTCATCAAGTAGTGTGACTGTTGCAATTTGTGAGCTGTGCTCACTGTCCTCCAGAGTTTGATTTAAGAGCATTATGAAACTGTGTAATTTTGGTGTAGTCTTTTTATTCCCATGGTAATTTATGTTTGTGGGTAAGCATTTTATTTTATCAGAGCCATGGTGCCAGAGTTATTTTCTGAAGCCCTTGAGTTTCCCTTTGATGCCATTGAAATTAAAGCCAGAGCCGCAGATAGTACCCATGCTGTTCGTCACAGAGTCAGAGGTTAGAATGCATTTGCTGCTATTTATTGTGGCTCATCCACTGCAATAGTTACTGTTGCTCTTCTCATCACTGACACAAAAATATTAGTAACAGACAACTCAAGAGCAGCATGTAACTGACTTTGTCAGTCACCATCAGCATTACAAAAAACACATTACACAAGTATCACCAAATCTCTCCATGCTGAAGTGATCTTATTTGCCTTGGGAAAATTTTAATTAAAAAGATGAAGTCAAACCTTAAATATTTTATTATTTAGACAAACAATTTGAAGGAAGGTGGGGGCATGGGGACACAGCGGGGCATTCCTCCTGACTACAATTAAAAAAGGTGGAAAACAGTTTCATTCAAAATTCTGTAGGTGTCTCCTTTCTTAGGAGAGGAACAAAATGTTCAGCAACGCCTACATTGATGGGTCTATAATGGCCACTTCAAAGGAACCCCCTCTTAAGAGCAGGTCTGAAATATTTCAAGGTGGACTAGCTATGAGTGATGACAGTTATCACCAGGGTTATAATATCACGTCCTTCATCACTCGGACTGTGTGCAGACCTTGTACAGTCCTCTATGAAGTATCATAACTTATAGTAGCTTGAGTGTTAAGCAGAGAAACTCCTTCTTCAGCAGTCTCCTTACAGCACAGGAGACACTGCAGCTATCTACAGGTTTAGGAGACCATGCAAACAATTCTGCATCCGTTGAACCAAATTCAGCATCTGGGCATTCTTCATGCCCATTAGAGCTAGAGACTTACTTTTCTGTTGGAATTTTAGTTCATTTTCATTGTTTTATTTTAAAGCATTCAGAAAATCATGTTTCTGAGTCTATAAAACTATGTTTCTGTATGTTTTTGACTAGTGGATAAATTTCAGTTCTCAACATTTTTTGAAGAATTCCATGCAGGTTTTGGCAAAAGAAGGACTGTTCCATTCTACAGGATATCTTTGGTGCTCTGGGTCTTCTACCTGGAGAGAGGTATTAGTGCTTTCACCCAGTGAGATCACATTATGCTTGCGGACCAGTACAATTTATGCTCCAACTGCAATAAACGTCCATGGACCACAGCTGGAAAACAATGTACTGGGATGTAGCTGTAAATGGTTGCCAAAAAAGGAAATAAATGTGGAAAGAGTGGTAAGAGAAAATTTATGAAAGACTAGTCTTTATAATCTCCATCTCAAATGACTCCATCATCCAGCCCATTTTAAACCTCCCAAAGCTCAGTCAGAGCAGAGTTCATGCAACAAACTGCAGACAAAGTAGAGCATGCACATCAGAAAACTAATTTGAAAATTAAGAACAAACGTACACTTTAAAATATATAATTAGCCTTTTTTAATTACTGATTCAATACCATTTAGTAAAAGGTGATGTAAGTTCAAAAAATTAGATGCTTTTATTCAACATTATTCAGATTAATTTGCATACTCAATTCTCTTTAATAATTCCATGATACAGTAAGTTTCTTTTATCCAAATTTTAGAATATATCTATGTAATAGTTATCTCAGACTGCAAGTACTGTTGCAAAATTCTGATAAATTCTGGAACAGAATTTTATTAGAGGAAAGAAAAATCATTTCATTACTTGCTGCGAGTCTGATTATGCATCATCCCACAATACAGTTAGGAGATAGAAGTGCTTTTTCCTTTTAAAAAGGGAGAGAAAAAGAAAGGGCCTAAGACCACTATACTAGATATCTCATTTCTCGAGCAAGAATATACTATCACCAGCAAATCTGCTTCCAGCAATTTTCTGTTGCTCTTAATTATCTAAAACATCCACGCCAAAAGCTTCTGCCTTCTCCCCATCATTGCAGAGGCATGAATATTTTCAATACCTCATATACTTTAACTCCACTAATATGCAATATCAGACCTGTCTGTTCCATCTGAGAATACTCTATCACATCCTTTGATGGCAAGTACCACAGATGCTATTTACCTATTCTGTGCTCTGTTGTCTTTACACCTAATCTTGACTGAGATTTCAACAGCAGAATCTTGTAATATATCTCCCTTCCTGAAAGAAAAAAAGCTGCACCTACAAGCATTCAAGTGAATGACTCTTGATACCAGTCATGAACTTAGATATGTTGCACTGCAACATAAACAGCTGCTTCTAAGCCTAATAATTTGCCTGTGATCAGCATTAATGAAAATTTCACTTGAGCTCAATTATATCAATGCAGAAATATATATTTACCATACAGCTATCTGTGCATGATAATATAATATTAATGCACACAGTCAGAGCACTGAATAAATGTTATATCTAAAAGAAATCAAATAAGATTTTTCTTGCAGTTTTTCCAGGATATTCAGTCTTTACTGCTTCTAAGTAAAGATTCTGGAGAAGGAAAAAGTCAATTCACTGCACTGCTACCTTTCAGCTTCTCATTAGGGCAGTTTACTACATTGATGCTAGTAGACCACCCTGATGAGAACAAAATTTGCATATTATTTTTTCCAGGAACTCCTAAGGTTCACATCTCCCTAAGCCATCTTAATAGTTCCTATCTTGGTGATGATTCACATATAGCTATGATTCAAACAGAGCTAAGATGGAAAATATCATTAAAAGTTTTGTATTTTTTTAATTTGTATTTAGTTTCTGAACTGTTTCTGACCTATCATATTTTTCATAAATATGACTGAGAACTGTAACAATCTGCACATTCCAAAGGACAGATCACAATGAAATTCTTCATTTGGAAAAGGCCCCAAACTGATAAGGCTAATTTTGCCTATATTCTGTCCAACAGCACACGCCCAACCTAACAATACCATGCTGTTATACTAACATAGTTTCATTAAGTTGCCAAATTTGCCACAAACACTAATATTCAACTTTTCTAAGGTTTTCACAAAGACTATTTAATATTTCCATATGCACAACATGTGTATGGTTACCAACTGATAACAAAACTAGTAGCATTCATTAAGTATTGCTATAAATCTCTCCCCTGAAATAGCAATAATATCGCCTTCCAGCAACCACAATAAATGTAATGCTTAATCTCTGTGATATTGTATAACTCTAGCCTGCAGCTAGACTTCCACCGTAGGGGGTACTGTAGAGGATAAGTCAGCAGTGACAGCACATGATGTGTTCCTCTTTTTCAGTACATGGAAGTTTGTGAGTTGATCCCACCACCACCACCTCAAGAGAATCTAGGACTTGGAGGGGGATAAGAAAGGAAAGAGAATGAAGATGTTTTAAGCAGTGCAATACCACTCTTTAGTAAGAAACCTATGTGCTTTTTTAGATTTTTTTTCTCTAAGGGTGAATATTTGATCTATGTCCCTTGAAACTTCACCTTATTCTCGTCTTTGTGGTTCTTTAGAGCTCAGTTTTTGCTTTATCCTTCTCCAACACAGTCAATGATAAAACTACCATAATGGGTTTTGTGGGAATGCACAATTTTTAAGTACATTTCTGCAGTGGCTGGTTTTGACCAAGGAAATAAAGACAAAATCCTTTTTTTCATGAAAGTTTCCAGGATCAGCTTGCAGATCACAGAAGTGTAGGCACGTCAGAACAGTGTTCACTACTTCTGGGAACACTCATCCACAGAAAATGTTTACCTTATTTAAGTGTTTGTCCATTGTCCATCATCATAGTTCCTACTTCCCAAATGGTCCTATTCATCAACATTAGACATTTAAGCACAACATTTTCTGCAAGCAGACATGAAAGCAGCCCTGCTCAGTTTGGTGCATACCTGTAGATGCCCACATGCAGAGATCCACACAGAGGAGCTTTCAGCACCAATGTCTAAACCAGGCATCAAAATACCACTTCAGGCTACCCAAAATGTCCCTGGTGTATGCATATCCCCAAAACGAAGGCCAGGTCCTGTAGCATTCACCTTGCACAGGGATAAGGTGAGGAGGAAAACTGAAGGAGAGGAGCAGTCCTGTACATCCCCTGCTGGATGAGGGCCATCCCGTGTGGGCAGGCCACGTGGCTGCACTGCGGGCGCCCACATCAACCCTGCTCTTTGAAAAGCAGCAGCATTCACCGCAGACCGAAGTGTGTGTGACAGCCAGCTGAGGACCTGGCCGAGGCCTCTGGCTGGCAGACCGTGCCCTGTCGGAGCAGGGGCTGTCACAGGTGCTTGCTCCCCCTCCCCAGCACTCCCCTGAATGTCAGGCTGTAATCGTGCCCTGCTGTTTTATGCCTCTGAAAGTAAAGCTTCCTACCTTCTGCCTTGCTATTACCATAGGTATGTAGCATAGGGCTGGATTTGACCTAAATTTGATTTATTCATTTTTCCAATGCTTTACAGGGTACTTAAGCCCTAGGTCAGCAAAGCACTTAATCACATGCTTAACCTTAAGCACACGCTTAAGTGCTTAATCAGTGACTTGTTGCCATATAAAGCACAAAGCTATGATTCAATTTGAGCAACTGAGTCGGAAAATTCTCATTCTCGTTTGCTTACCTTGATATACATGTATAAGAAATTATTCACATTAATGATGTGTCTAAATATATTCCAGTTTGAGGCCTAATCTAGAAGTTTACAATGCAATCTAGACAAGTCTAAATATTAGGGTCCCTGTAGGATTAGTGGTTATTAAGAGAATCACACACTGGATGAAGAAAGTGATACCCTTTCCTAAAGTAACTGTTGCCATATATTAATATTCTCTTAATTGTAATGATTGATCTAATAAGAAAAAAAGGATCATCTTTAAAGGTAAACTCAAAATGAGCAATTCACATGTAATAGAAAGACATTACTTATAGCAATATGCACCCATCTGCACTCTACAACTACATATGCAGTTTCAAGATTACTATTTTAAAATGTGTACTGCATCCTTATCTAACTTGTCCAGTTGGTGCAATTATTTGTAGAATTTGTTCTACAGTTCTGCAGGAAATTTTCCTTTTGCTCGAATGGTTCAGATTTGCCTCTGCTGTGATTTTCTTCTGACTAAACATCCTCTGAAACGTTTTTTTGATGCTCCCCAGAATTACTGGCACTCTGATTACAATATCCTGTTGGAGGGATACCATGAAAGCTGCTAGCTTCAGTAACTATATCTAAAACATGCAGAATGTCATATAAAGCAGTTTATCGGGGTGGGGGGGGAGAAGCAGACGTGAACTGAGAATGCTTATCAACATATTTGCTTTTTCATATTACCTTCTTCACTTATGATGTTTAACAGGAACATTATACCACACACACTTTATACCACTATTAATTAGGAATGGTTGTGTTCCAGAAGTTTTGTATAGGCCTGGTAAGCATCTTTCATATTTATTTTTATTTATAAAATAACTAAAATGTGTTTAGAAAAAGCTTTAGGCAAAATAACACACAGTCAATGCAAATAAGTCTCAGCTTCTCCAATGAAATCATCAATTCAGCAAGAATACAATGAACCACTTAGAAAATATTTTCCCCTACTCCATCACCAAAGAAGCATTCTCAGCATCCTCCAGAAAACGTGCAATATCATTTCTATGCTATTTCTATACAGCATAACTATATTTGCTCTTCTTCCCCCGAATATAAGGAAATAAGATAGCTGTATCCTACATACAGTCATTTACCCTAGGAAATGTTGTCCTCTCTTGACCTTCTTGCACCAGTTTAACCAGTTCCAGGCAGCAACAGACTCTCCTCTTAAGTTTTGATGAAATTCATTCCACTGCAAGAGGATTATTACTTTGTCTCCCTAATCATGCTTCAAGGAACTATAGGAGAAATGAGCGTGCAAATGGCCATATCCTTCCCATTACAGAGAAAGAAAATCACATGGTCACCACACAACCTGGCACCATGTTTCGTCTTTGGCTTCTTGCTACACCCATTAACTGGGGCTTTCTAGAAAGGACCAAAACTCTCAGTTGTCCTTGAATCAGTATGTCTCAGCAGCTTTGGGGCTTCCTAAGACCTTCCTAATAATGGTTAGTTTTTGGCCATGGTCAGAAGAACTGCGTTCAAATGGAACAGAAACATGAAGAATGACACACAAGTATTATCTTCTGACATGAACCTCTGCTGGGAAGTGGCTGAGGGAAGAGAGAGCTAATGAGGGATAGCCACAAGACCTCTCTTGAAGATCTAGCCTGGAGACAAGCCCTGAGGTTTCTGGTAAGGGATGAAGCTGGAGGGCTTTTGCTGTCTACCCTGACATTTTTGATATACATATTTTCCTTTTAAAAACAACATTGACATTCATTCCAAATAAATTTGCATTAGTTTGGCTCTTATGTTGCCACATCCAGCACTGTGGATCACTTCTGATATGTAATAGTATTAAATAAATTCATACTCTATTCAGGTGCTTCTGAAATGAACGTTTTCTATTACAGGATTGATGCACAGCTTATTTCCATCCATTATATTCTCTGCACAGCAACAGCAAGCTCTCAGTTAGGAGATGAACCCCAACCACTTATTAGTTCATGGCTGGAAGCCATCAGCTCTGCATTATACAAAATCCCTGATTCACCACTGCCTCACTTCATCCTCACACCTTTCAACTCACGCATCAGAGGTAAAAACAAAGTAAAGCAGTGGGAAATCAGAACCAAAGTTTCTACAGTGAGTTTTACTGCATTTTACTGCCTTCTTTTCATTCTTTCAAAACCTTAAAAAAGACCTATTTTCTTGTGTTTTTTTTTCCTTCAAAGATAATAGTACAGACTTCAACAATATCTCTGCCAAAAAGGAAAACTCCTTGAACCTTGACTTTCTGTCCTACTGCACATAATGAGACAACTACTTAAACTGCATTTAAAAAGTGCTGAGTAGATGAACTCAATGCCTAATGATGTTACTCAGCTTGTCAGCAGCTGATTGACACTAAAAGTAATAAATTAGAACAGAAAATGATTTTACAAGATCCCTAGGATGACAGACAGGCTAAGTGTAATATCTTCCATTACAGTTGTCACCAGATTTTATACAGTTCAGATCTGAACAGCCTCGGCAGGAAAGTGGAACAATTTCATGAGATAGATCTTCAGATGATGTTGAGTAGCATAAATCCTCTGAAGTTAAAGAAGCTATTCTGATTTATGCAGACAGGAATCTGGCTCTATATTTTTGTACATGTATCTACTCAAGTATTGGAATTAAATCATTTGTTTTCCTATGCAAATCTGTACAGAAAAAAAAGCATAAACCCTGCAAGAGAGGAGTGCTGAAGGCTGATGTCTTGGCTGTGTTTGTTTCTACACACACACACACCCCTTCCTTTTTAAAGGACAGAAAACAGTATTTAGAGCATGGCATCACTGATTTTGTTGGCTGCCTTCATTTCAGGGAATCCCACTGTAAATCCACAGCTCTGCAGAAGCACCTTTCGAATCATTAGCATTCACTGTCAGAATCCTTTGTAACGTGTTAGGATGTGTAAAAGCAAGACAAAAGGCAAGCATGTGGATACTCCACCAAGCTCAAAAAGCCATTATGCCATTATTGTTTGGGGTTAATGAAAAGAAAGAATAAAAATGTGAATCTGAGCCCTAGCTATCTGCAAAGTCTAAATGACTGATCTGATTTTTGTTTTTATTTGCTGCTGGTTCTGTGTACTTCCATTCATAAAACTTTTCTTTAGAAGAAAACATGCCAGAGTATGTTATCTCTGCATGTACAGTTTATTCCAAGCTCAAGGATGACTGTGGATGATTTTAATTCTGCTTCATTCAATGAGCTCTTCTAATACAATGATTTTCTCCATGGCGGACCTTAACCACAGTGGCCATTTGGAGCTGACTTTTTTTTTTTGTGTGTATAAATAATTTATAAAGCCACTGCAGACTTATACTTTTACACTGAGAGAAAGAAAAAGGGGGAGGGGGGCAGGATTGCGTCTTAAACTCTATTTACAAATTTACCTTGGCAGGCCCTCTTGCTGCCAATAGGAAGCCATGTTGCATATTTAATTTGCTCTTTTGTTACGACGGGGCTTAGGTTAGTTAATTTCAATTTTCGATTTCAAAAGCTATCAAATATGGCTCAGATGAGAAATCAATTTTTCTCAGCTGCCTCTGTTTTTGTGATGGGGAGGTTTCCCATTGGTGCGAGGACAGCCACGTGACACGGCAAGAGATTAGTTCACTAGACCCCGTGTTTCAGCCACCTCAATTACTGGCTGCCTCTTGTAATTTAGCCTTATAACACCTAATTTCAAGATAGAACTCATATTTAATTCATGAAAGCTTCCACAAGAGTAATTGTGAAATAAATTGCCATAGAAAATATCCATTTGTGACTCGTTTTAATTTTGTATGCTACTAGCACGCTATTTGTTCTACTTGTTTAACACTTTAGCACAAACATATTTTATATTGAACTTTATGGACTGCTAATAGGTTATTATTTTTCACTGTTTCCCCTTCACGGACCCACTACTGAATGTCCCTCTCCTTCATGCTGCTCTGGGTCTAGTAACATTGAAATAGACGTGCTAACACAGAAACTTGTAATCTCCTAATTATTGAATGGATTGTTATAATCTGTTCATAACTTTAAAAGTAGCAGATAAAATCACAAGTGATGATTTGTAAATGGTAGTTAGATGGCAAGGATCATTTAAAGGGCCAAGGAATAAATACAGTTTAATTTCTGTAATGTTTTAAACAAACCCATTCATTACACTTATTGATGTTTCATGATAACAGTGGTATATGTATTTTTAATTCTTTAACCAAAATAAATGTTTCCACTGTATACACACCATTTTGTCCTTTTCCTCCCTGTTGCTATGACAACAAGGTGGGTGAGGCCTCCTCAACTGCCAAACTCAGCTGTCATCCCTTCACCCTAAAAGCCTTATAATTGCTTTTATTTGCATACGACAATTAGGCAGGATGGCTCACAGCAAGAAAACCAACCTTTCTCTCCCCCAGTGCACACAACGCCAGCCTGTAATTTATAAAAGATACACGCCATGTGGTGGAGCACTAAAATAGAGTGATGAGTCCTTTCATCTGATTGTAAGCTATTAACAAAAGAAAACATCCCCTTTCAGGCTGTAAAAAATGCCTATCTGGTGTGAACCTGGAAAAAAAAAAAGGGGCAGGAGGGGGGTGAAGAAAAAAAGTTTTGCCTCTTCCATGCAGACCCTTCACATTCATTATCACATTGAACTCAGCAAAAGAGTTCGAAAGAAAGAGTTACATTTTGGTGCATTATGAACAATGGAGTGCCAGCAAAATTGATGACATGGTAAAACTGGATCTAGATTTTTGTTCTTGGATTACGTCACACACACAGATGCCAAAATGAGATGTAAGTTCCTAGCCAGCTTGCTGAAATTGCTGCAAGAAAAGTATGAGATGGGTCAGGATGCCAGACCCGCACAGTCGCATGAGAACCTAAAAGTTCAGTACTTTTAATAGCTCTTTTTCATGAAAATCTCTCTATTCAGCAAAGCACTTAAGCCCATGCTGAAAGTTAAGCACACCCACGTATATGTTGAGCTGATGTTGGGCCTAAATGCCTGCACAGCTTTTTCATACGAAGAATCAGAGTCCAGGTAAATGTTTTTATGCGCGTCGTTTAACAACATGCTGCTGTTTTTAAACTTTCACAACTATAAAGTATCTTTCCCTAAGGAGACCAGTCAAGCATCTCCTCTACAACAACCCCTCCTTTCTGCTCTCTTCTGGAAGCTCTTCATTTAACATTTATAACACCTGAGCTGATGAAGTATCTTCAACCCTGAAAAATCCTGCTAAGAGTCACCTTTCCTTTGACACATTTTTACATATATGACCTGACTGGTAGAAACAGAGCATGTTAAATTTAGAAGAATTAAGAAAACACATTGGGGAAAAATATGGGATTTGATATTGGGAAAATGAGGAAGCAATAACTAAATAAAAAAGCAATACATTATCTTGCTGTACAGATAGCTTGATCTAAAAATAAGCCAGCTAATACATTACAATGGCACTACAACACACTTTTTAAGCACTTCTGACTTACCTGCCTCAGAAAGGCTTCCCCACTGAAACTGGGGAGACTATGTAAGGGAATAAAGCAGAACAGATTCAGTCTGGCTTGAAGATGGGACTGTCTGTTGCCTCCCTGCAGCTACCTCTGTGACCTGATATTAGTGAAGAGGAAGAGTTGTGAATGCAGCTCGCAGGTATCTTAAACTTTGCTCACCCTGTTGCTCCAAACCCTGCTTTAGCGCGTGAGACTTACCCTAATCAGTCTCAATGACTATGTGGAAGGGGGAAAGTTTGGAAGGGAGAGTGGAGAATGATGGGATATTTAGGCATGGGACATGCACTGTGAAGTCTTCTCATGCCCTCTCTTCCTCATTAGCTCAGGCAGGTACTCACAAAACACAGTGCACAGCTTCCAGCATCACTTCCCAGCTTTCTTCAGTACAGGGAGCAAGAAAAAGTTGACAGACCACAAGTTTCTCAGTACAAAGCTTGAACAACTTACTGTTTTTGACAGTGCCCTGGACTGGCAGCATATTCAACTCAACTCTGCCACCGATCCATCAGCTGAATCAGGACAAGCCACAGCTCACAGGCTCACAAGGCTGCTCACACACCATATTGGTACTTTTTTGAGCTAGTGCAAAGGACAGGAAAGTCAAACAATCTAATCAGCATTGGACTTCTTCCTAGTGCAATTTACTAATATTTTGTCCATTCTAGCTTTACAAAAAGCAAACATCATGCTTACCCCTTATTCCCTTCTAAGCATAGATAATCCACCCTAATTGGGCTTCATGTGTTTGTCCTAAATTTCAGTATGGTATATTACTCTAACTCTGTGTTTCTCTAAGTAATCACCTTACTGTTCTTAGTATCCTGTCTCTACTCCCAGTGCTTGAGAAGTATGTGGAGTCTCAAATAACATTCTCAAAAACTGCAACACAATTTTGTATTTTAAATAATTTTAGAAATCTCTTGCTGCTGTTACAACTTTGGTTAAATTCACCTATTGATATCAATAGGAGAAATTTGTACCTCTTTGTTGGAACAATTTCTCATTGTATATTTAATCTCAAAATCTTGCTGTTGCTGAATTGATCTTTTTCAATGTCTGGAGACAAATTCTTCCCTGGGATAAGTATAGAGACTGCTAGGCCTTTTGGCTTGAGACCTGAAGCTGGCCCATAATTTTCATAACATTTTCACAAGATGCAAGAACTTAGCTATAACAGTACATTGTGAGAGTGTAAGTAATGCAACTCTGGGCTTCCCTAGGATCAGAGGGAAGTGTTATTACCTGTTCCATGAAAGACACGAGTCTTTTTACACAAGGAGGCTTGATTCAAGCAAAGTGAGTTTTTTGCTCTGTAGTCCATAGAACCTAAAAAGAGTAAGATTTCTTAAAAGACAGAAGTAGGACAAGACATAAATGAAACTTAGGGAGGATTTTCAGCTTTAGTGCCTTCACTCTTCCAAAGGCATGCACTTCTTTAAAGAAAAACTAACTGAACAATTAGCAAAAGTTTACAAGATGAAGTTTCTTCAGGATGGTCCTAACATGCACTCTGACTATTTCCATGGATTTTATGTCACTATTGGCTGTTGCATTCAATAGAAACACTTACAGTACAACCACAGTAATGCAGCACTGTTCATCACATTCACATAAGAATTAAAGCTTAATATACATCTCTCTGCCAGAGCTTAAATCTCCTTGCACCTACCTGGTAAAGCCTGTAGCTTTGCTGAAGTTACTACAGCTTTTTATCAATATGAACCAGAGTAGAACTTGTACCGAAGTAAATACACAAAATATGATTTGTAGCTGGATCTATGCCTGTGTTTCTTTAACTACCTTATGGGAATATTCTGGAGTTTTTTTGCTGTTGCTGTTTTGTATGTTTCTTTTGCAAACTTGCACTTTTTTATTTTTTATTTTTATTTTTGCAAATTCTCCATATATAACAGGAAAGAGATTCAAGTGTCAAGAGAAGATTTGTGGTATGGAATAGTATCCTGTTTTGTGACATTCAGTTGCTGACAGGGTGGCATCATAAATTGTAGGAATAAGGCTAAATGTTACTTTGAAGATCTGTATTTTTGGACCTAATTTTCTAATATTCATCTTAAAAGTTAACTTTGTCTCTGACCCTTTATTTTTGATAGCTACTAGAAGCAAACTGAACTGGGTGGATTTTGTGCTTGGACTAAACACAATAATATGCACAAGAAAGGAGGAAAAATGTTAAGTAATTGATAAGAGCTGTGAACACTGACTGATACCCGGAAAATGAAATAAACTTTTAATAAAAAAATTGCTAACATCCCTGCACATATCCAGTCAACCTTTAGTAACGGAACAAGTAGGAAGTTAATTAAGTTTTACTTCCACCACAAGAACACTAAGATGTTCCTCCAGTTCCACTTGCCTCTGTGACAGGTTTGCAAGTTTTTATGATTTTTTTTTTCTATCAAGATAATAAAAAGTTGCTTATTTGGAATATCATGAAGTATACACAAAGCTGCTTTTGAACTTTTAAACTAAAAATACCTAAAGGTGTTCAGAGTTATTATCTACACTTATTTTGCAGGCACAAATACCTAGTTCAATTTAAAACAAGAAATTTGCTCCTATTCCCGCAGACTGTGGTGGTGGTAGAATCAGGCTTGCAGTAATGTTTTGATTATTACACAACAGAAAAATGCCACTATGTAATCTTTCGTGCAGACATTATACAGTAGTTCACTGTTCTTTAGTCTACCTCCTTATGCTTTTTTTTTTCCAATAAAAGGAACAATGTACACTCGACATGAACTCTAAGATTTAAATGAAGTTTCATGCGTGCTAATATTAGAGAAACATTAATAATAAATAAATTTGGAAGCAGGCAAGTCTAAGATGATTTCTGACTTGGTTTTGTACCTCAGACACTAGAACTTGAACTGCAGAGTTTGACACTGACACTTTTTAGGAACAAAGTCTCTCTCCTACTACCTCCTCCACCCCCCAATTCAAATCTCATCTGAGAAGTGCTGAAATGAAGCTGTCACTCAGGCCTGCTCAGGGACCTGTCAGCAAAACATTGAGCCTTTTCATTTTGATGGGTCAGCCTGCAATCCCCTTGAAAGAGAAGTCCGTGCCACTGTGGTTTTTCTTTCTGCAGGAATTCTGAATTCTAATGAAACTCCAAATCGCTCAATAAAGGCAGGGGCATGGGGAAGTAATCCAACCCACATCGGAGTGAAATTTGTATTTTATCTTTTTTTCCCCCAGACCACTATTCTAATAGCATTCACAAAGGGTTGTGGGTTCCCCCCCCCCCTTTTTTTTTTTTGCAGTGCACCAGAAAGGAAAGATACAAGGTCAAAACTGGGGGCCAGTNTGTCCTTTGTCTTGATGCTACACTGAGATTAGGTAGCGGCTCTCTGAAAATGAAAGGGCATGGCTCAAATTTTCTTGGGTAAATATCCATCCACCTATTGCAGTCTGCATCTCCACTGCTACAAATATCTCTAACATATGACTGTGCTGAGAGAAAGAAAATTTCACATTAGCATTTTTTACCCAGAAGAAACAGTCTTTCATTAACACTGTACAAAGCTTTTTCAAGCCAAGAAGGAAAACTGTACCTTTCTCACTCCTCTGCTCAACTCTTTCTTCCACATTAGTTACTACCTATGGCTGATATCAGGATGGAGGGGAGAGGATGAAGACAGTGAGAAAATAATTTATATAATATGTTGATGTATTCTCTTTAAAGCGGTTTTATTAACATACATGTTTTATGGTTTTTAAAATATGTATGAATTCAGTAGCCCTTTTATGTTTACTCCCATTGAAGGCAGTTTATTTTAACAAGGAGAAAATTGTATTTTGCTAACTGTTTAAAATTTGGAGTCATTAGAGAAGATGTAGACAGCCTGAATAGACATTTTATGACATGGTCAATGTTATAGACTAGCGCTTGCTTTATATTATATGAGTTAAAGAGTGATCCTAATCATTTTATTTATTTAGACTTCTCTCGTTATGGTGCACAATAATTAAAAAACAATTAAGGCAATTAAGCACAATCAGATTAAAAAGCCAAATAATTTGGAAATAAAAAGTCTCAGAGCCCTTTCTGGCTGAATATCATGCACAAAAGCACTATGTGGAAATATAAAATACAATCTATTTGAGCAGTATTTTATGGAACTGGAAAATAAAAATATGGATGGAAAACTAGGTAAAAACTTGTAATTTGAAGCACAATCTAATGCAACAATGTAAAGGTATCAATTAGATGGTGTAACACTGCTAATAGTACAGTGGTAAGTGTTGCCTAACTCTCTTCACTGTCTGGTTAACCTGCAAGTATGCCCATCAGTAATGTTTCAACAATGCTACAGCAACCCTCCCACCCTATAATTATGTTTGTGTTATTCAATCTTGCAGAATCATCATCTTCAAGCTTTCACCCTCTCTCTGCAAGAGATGACCCAAACATCTCATCTTCCTCTGCTCTGCCTGTCCAAAGAGAATCCATTATAACCCCAGGTGTTGAAAAACCCAGATATTATTATGTAGTACGTGGCAAACCAATGCACGTGTGTTTGAGCACCGTGCGCGCGCACACACACACATATATTCCTACTATTTTCTTGAGCGTTGTGATGGAACTTGGATGCCAGAAAAAGTATAGTAAATATAGTATGTAATTTTCCTTGGTGATGACCTTCAGAGGTTTTCTTCTCCCCTTGACTGGCACACATCTCCATGGGAAATCATTATAACAGACCCATATTTCTCTACCTACGCTGTCAGGGGCTGCTAAAACTATACTTCATTTACCCTGCTATACCTCACTATTGCGCCATAGGTAGCATGTATGACCACTCAGAGTTCTGACGCTGTGTTACATCTGGACATCTAGAAAGGAGTTAAAACAGTGATAGGCACTGCTTCCTTCCTTTTGTCAGGACATTAATAGCACTCTCTTTTCTGTATGAACTCCACACTATTTCTTGCCTGACAGGTAAAGGCAGGGACTTGAATATAGCAAAGGTACTTTTGTCTTTGTTTCAAAGAATACATTTTAATTTAAAGATATATGTCTAATGCATGCAGTAAACACTCGCATGCAGTTCAAGATTGGAATTTTTTTTTTAATATAAATCTACCGAATCCAGAGTGTGTGCACGTGTGCAAAGGACACACAATCTGCTTTTAAAAATGGCTGAGTGCTTGCAAAACTCCAATTCAGTAGGTGCTGTGCTTCTTAAAATGCCACAAAGATAGCCTTTGTTTTTATCATTGCTATTTTGTCATATACTCTAACATGAGATATGTGCACTTAATAATGGGGAAGGTGGCATAATCATTTTACCTTTTCAGTATGTTCAAAGTCTCACAAAGCACGTGTTGGTTCCCATTCACTGTCGAGTACCTGATGACTGCTGATGACAAAAAATTTATGATGGAAATTTTCCTTCCAGTGAATCACCAACTGTTTGCACTTACATAAATAATTTAAGAATCTACCCTGAAAACTTAATTTTGGCTAAAATGCTTAGTGTACAACAGAGCTTTACTTTCATATTATCTGTTTGATAGAACTCTAAGAACAGAAGAAAAATATATCTCTATGTCACTCGAGGGCTTGATCCAATGCCAAAGAAACTGGATACTGCACCTCCAAAGAAGACAAGCAAATACTCTAGGATGAGATTGAGCTGAACTAAAGGCTATTTTACTCAAAAATCAAACCAATTGCCACCTTCCTTTCCCTGTTCTAAGTTCAATTCACAGCTTGCATCATCTACATCAGCCAAACTTCCCCTGCTCAGGGGTGTGTGTGGACAAATCACAGACCAGAGCACAGCTGCGTCCCTCAGGTAAGGGTGATACTTGTCTTGTCTTAATGGGAGTGCTGGGAAGCATTGTTTCAGGGAGGTGAGGCTGCCAATGCACAGACCCACAAGCCTACATCTTTCCATATTCTTTGTCCCAGCTAGACAGAAGTTGTCACAATCCAGCTTTTTATTTCAAAGCTTGCAACTGGTTTCAGTTTCATATGCATTAACACTTCATTGGTAAAACAAGCAGCCTATATTCAGTTATTAGCAATCACAGAGTTTCTGTGGAGCATTTTACCCTGAAGCAGAAGACAACAAAAGCATTTGTGATCAGAACATCAGGGTCTTCCTCTTTCTTCTGACACTTGAGGGTATGAGACATGGACAGGCTATGGATACAGATTAATGGGAACTACCAGAAATTTTAGAAGTATTACCTACTTATGTACCAAAAACCAACTTAGCGGATTTAGCAGCTTTACCTTCTTTCTCATGTAAAGAAAATTTTATTTCATAAAGTAGTCCAACAATTTACAAATCAAGCATCTGGTCAAACATATCCAAAACAAACCATCAAGAACATTTGGGAAAAATATGACCAGCTACTAACCAAGGTAACTATTTGTTACCCTTATTTGTTTAACCTTTATTCGTGTTGAATAACACCCAAATGGGACCCCATGGAAGAGTCAGTCTTCATATGGTATTTGAAGGATCAGATTCCAAGTAGCAAAATATATATTTAACTGAGCTAAGTTCATCTTCAGGTTAATTAACACCATTCTAGGTTTATTCTAGCAATATTCCTTTCTAGTTCATCCTAGTACTATTCTATTTCCCATAAGAACCTTAATATTTTGGGTTATTTTTATAAGGAAATTTCAGGTCTCACAGTGGCCTGTGATTAATTACTTTAATAGAGTTAAAACTTGATTTACACCAGTGGCTACTTTTTGTGGAGATACACACTAGAAGATTTTGACAAAATTAAAACTGTCTACCTTGTGAACTGGTAAGATTAAACAAGCCTGAACGGTACTGCCAAAGAGAATTAAAGCTTTTTTTCCTGTTGCATTCAATAAAGTGGTATCCTTATCTGCAGGTTTCTATTTTATTTTTTTCAACTTTTGTGCTTTCTTATTCTTGTTTTAAAACAAAAATACAGAACCTCCTAATGCTAAAAAGCCCAACGATAAACCCAAGAAGCACTCCAGATACATCTACAGTAGCATAAGAATGTTCCTCCTGCCCCAATCCCCTTATAATTGGTTATGATGTTCAATACAAGGGATAAATGAGTGCCACTCTCCTGCTTGCTCACAGTATGCCACAAAACCCTGAAAGGGTTAATTGGCATTTTAAGAAAAGGTAATTGTAAAGCATATCTGCTGGGGTTATCCCCAGAACTGGGGGGGTGGTGCATAGGTCTCCCACCCACTGGAGCATCTCACATCTTGAAGAGCATGCTGAAGACAAAAGCAGTACTACTGCTGTTTCTTGATTTTCACTTTCAGTTCTAACTGCTAACCCCCAATGTGCTCTTTTGAGTTTACTATATCAAGCTAGTACTTACAGCAGAGTATATGTACTGTGTCTTGACTGTAAAATTATACTGACATTGTAAGCATAAATATAAATCTGTGCGTGTGTTTAAATCATACATAATTTACTGCTGGATTTATTGGTTGCAGAGGAGCAACACACTGACTGGAGTGGGTGTGCTAAAAAATTGGTTGGAAAGACTGGCTACAATTCTATATTTTTTAAATAAACCAAACATTTCAGTGAGTAAAATATATAACCTAGCATATAAAAAGAAATGTTGTTCTAAGTAAGTGAAAAGTCAAACTGAATCTAAGCAAGGTCATAGGTGGCCATTTTCTTACCATATCAAACCATTTGCCAGTTGTTTGTAGAGGCTCATAACATTTTTATCCTCTGAAAATATACATTTCACATTCACTT
>VXAL01017262.1:77222-103423 GCA_013399475.1 Chauna torquata
CCCCCCTCCTCCCCGGTCCTTCTTTGCACTAGGCATGAGAGAGCGGGTGCCTTATTTGATTGAAAGAGGGGGTAGGGGGATGGGGAGGAGGAAAGCCTTAGCCGTGGAAATGCTGAGGAAATGTCAGGGTTGTGTTTAAAAATGCCTGGTATGCTTTTCAGTGCCTGACTCCTGTCTTTCTAGCAGGGTTGTCGAGGGGAGGAAAGGGGGCCTGGCACTAAGCGCAGGCACTCTGCCCCTTCTCCCTGACACTGAAATTCTGGGGGAGAGCTGACATGCCTTTCCCCAGCTCAAAGCCAGATGGTTCAAGCTTGGATAAAACCTTGGGATGAGATCACAAAGCTTGTTCATAACAGAACACACAACATCTCTGTTTTTCCTGTTAATACCTCCTTTTGTACGCATTGTGTGGGGTGAGGGAGGGGCCAGGGGATATGTCATAAATCCAAAGGAAAATGTCATATTTAACATTAATTTGTTTTCATAACCCTGGAAAAGAATTCAGGCTTTCCCCATTAAAATGTCATAATTAACTGTTGAGAAGTTTTATTACAAATAATTTTTAAGTTCATGAATAACTGAGCGAAATACACACCCGAAAGTTTTTTTGCTGCCCTTAAGCGTCAATTTTTTTTTTCAAACATTCAAGGAAAAATTTCACAGGGCAAGCTTCAAGCAAAACCACATTTATGCAACCTCCTAAGTTTAGGTGACTAAATAATATTAAGACTGAGCTCGCTTTCCATCACCACAAATTACGCCTGTGTACAATACTGCCATTGACTCCGGCCATTGACAGTCAAGTCTCATGCACTGATTCACAACCAGGGATAAGCGAATCATGGGGACAGAATAAAGCATTCCATGATCCTCATATTCCTCATAACGATGGAATGCTTGCAAAGGAATCAGAATTCTTTTAGAATGCATTAATCAGTCAAATTTACTTGACATTTTCATGGGTTTGCTTTCTCCTTACAAATTCTTAGCAGAGCTCACCTAGCTGTGATTGGCGCTCTCGGATGACACTGCCTCTGCTCCCTACCCAGATAAGCTCCTTATTTGACTTCTGGCATAAATGTTACCATACAGCATGCTTAAAATTTTTGTACGCATCAGTTTAAAACTTGCTTTCCTTACCGTTCATTCATCCTATTTCAATTTCATTTCATACATATCCATGAAAGGACAAGATATTTTGGACATGGGTAAGAACAAGGGAAAAGGACACTAAAGCTAATTCCACATTTGCCATGTTTTTCAGACAGCACTTAAAATTAGTAATTTGTAAAGCCAATTCTGTTCCTGGAAAATTTGACCCTCAATTTTGGTGTAAAAATAATACTGAACCCACAAAACATGCCACAATATTTGACAAATATTGTTTTAATTTTTTCTTTTAAACTGTGAAACCTTTAAGAATTAATGATATTCTAATTTTTCCAAGGAATTCAGGCTCATGCCTGAAATACTAGTCTTTTCCTTTAAGAAATTATCTATACGTTATTATAGTATATTGGATTTTGGCTTAGTAGATGCTGTGATTATTTTTGAACAGTCCTTCAAAATAAATTTTCTGAAAAAACACAAAGCTAAAGTACCAGCTAACCACTGCATTTTTATGTATTCATTAAAGATAAGATCTTAAAGGAAAGATGGAAAATACGGACATTAGTAACTCTTACATATACTCCTTGGTGCTATTATATTTTAATTAGCACAGTTTGCAGGCTGTAACCTTTCCTAGGCCTACATGATGCATGAATATTTTATTTGCATTACTATAAAGTAAAAATAATTTGATTATCTTTTGTACTATTTATGATTACATGTTTCTAGACACGCACATAGGCTCTCTATTTATAGCTGGCTTTAGCATTCTTAAATAGCATAGAGCGCTGACAAGCAAAGTATTGATGTTTACAGTATCATGCAAACCCTGAAGCCAACCATGTTCACATCTCTTTGAATTACTTATCCGATTCAAAGCCTCTAAGAATACGGTCCTCCTTTATCTCTTCTTGTTATAAAAAGTGGCAGGAGGCAGAGTGGCAGAATGACCCACAAGATGGCACCTGTCACCAGTGGGATTTCTTCTGCCTTCTGCAGGCCAAATTTTGTTTGAACTCACTATGGCCTCTGTCATATCCTCATTTTCCCTTCCACTCTTGCCTCTCCTTCTTAATCCCCTTCGTGCAGGCTCAGGCTCTGTTTACCCAGCTTCCGAAACCTTTTTTTCTGCAAGAAGCCAAAGTAAAACTTTATTGAAAGAGGAGTTCAGGATTAAGAGGCAAACCCTGTGCAGGAGGAAGCCAGCTACACCACCTGCCGCCTTTAACTGGCTTTGCTTAAAGACAGTTTTTGCTATACACAATTACCAGGCTCATTCTTTTAGATGTGCATCTGAAATACATGATTACTTTAGGTCTCAAAGGTGAGGGAGTTGATTAGCTCTCTAATGAAGCCTTTTGTTATTACTTACAGACAAAGTACATCACATAGATGGAACATACCATAAGAAAGCTTTCTTATGCCAGGACAGATATATTATATATACTCTGACCTGGTAAAATCATCTACAGTAATGAGGTAAAGCAGTTTCTATAAATACAAAATCATTGGAATTTTTTAAAAAATTGATTAAAGGCAGTGACAGAAAACAAAAAACAAGTACCACAAGACCACTAGGCATAATGTTCCACAGATGAAACTGATAATTCATCTGCTATTGAGGCATTTTGTACCTAGTCCAAAACGGTGTAGGGGGCCATTCATTAGTTGCCTAACAGAGTTGCAAACAGGTCTATAACAAATATGTTGATGAGCATCCCTCATCTTTGAGGGCACAAAGGGCCAAATCCAAACACTGCAACAGAGGCACAGAAAAACCATCCACAGAAAAACCTATGAGCTGCAGGTCACTCCATTTAATTCCATCAGCTGCAAGGGAGAATTGCTCTTCCACACACAAGGATACAGAAGATCATGGGACGCACATGGAGCCTGATGAACCAAGCAGCTCTTCTCCTGCAGCATGCACCAATTCCAGCCCTTCCTGATACTCTTCCTCCATCTCCAGCTTTGAAGACTTCCATGCCCTCAGGTTTTCCTGCACCTTTTTGTGTCTGAGCACATCATTCTTGATGTGGTTGGTTTCTTCCATTAATCACTTTGTTGATTAGAGAGAAGATGTCTTACACCTTGTTCCTAATTGTCATCTTTCTTCCTTCTGTCAGCTTTGAAAATGCACCTAACTACTCCAAAGCACAAATAGGGTCTTTCAGCAGCCACCAGTAAGGGCAGAAGGGAAGAGTGTTTCTAAGAAGTTTTCCTTTTTCCTAATGAAAGAAGGCACAAGCCTCAAATCCTACCCATCAAAAGTGAACTCATTAAGAATCTTATAGTTTGGCCAAACCTAGTTAAGAAAGTCTTGTTCACATTATTGTACATCAAGCCAAAATTAGTGAAAAGAATGCAGGTATGTTTGGACAGTAACCTAAGAAGTTAATCGTGCTGTTAAAAATAGCTATTACTACTGTGAAACCTTTAAATATATCACTACTGTGACTAAGAATATGCTTTCAATAACTTTCTACGGTTAACACAAACAGCAGACTACATTACTCTGTCCCATATAAGTTGCTTTTACTACAAGCATCCAGAAGTAATTCAGACTGCTCATGCAAAACAATCAGGCCATAAACATATGCTTTGCTGAAATTCTTCAAATCCTAGGTGTCAATACAGATCCCAAGAAGTCAGTTTCATTTTGATAGTCCCTTCAGATGCAGCTAAGGAATAATCTAGGGGCGTTCATTAAAAAAACACTTCATTAGCTTCCTTTTGAATTAGAAAATGCAGATTCATAAAACTGAAGTGGGTTTATGAATCATGCCAATATGTCTGAGCTTTGGGAGGAAGTTTTTTTTTTGACCGTTTTGAGTTTTCATTTTGAAATGACTTTTTCCTCTGGTAGATTATGAAATGAAGCAAGTCCAACCCAAAATGAACCATTTAGATCAATCCGAAAGGCAGCTTTTTCAAGAATTTTCCTCTGCCAAGAATCTGAAAATGTCACATTTCATTCCAGTATGAACAGAAGCCAGATTCTGAACTCTGCAAATCCTTTGCAAAATAAAATTCATCTTTTTCACAACTCCAAAATTAATTTTCCTCAAAGACTGTAGGGTGGCTTAAGACATTGGTCAGCAATTACAGATAGCACGTGGGTGGATTTTAGTAGCATTAGCATAGTAGGGGTAAGGCCAGGATCACAGAGTTGGAGCATCTTGAGGGAAGTGTAAGAGGCATCAACTCTCAGCTCCTGGCTCTCAGTGCCAGACTCCAGTGCTTCTCTTCAAAGCACGATATAGATGCCGAGGCAAACACCAGCATTTCCTACCTCTCATTGAGTTTCTATCAATATTCTTCAACTTTAGAAAAAAATACAATCTAGTGTAACAGCCTTAAAAGACCACTGACTACTGCTACAAGAAACATACTACAACTGGAACCTACACAGAGATATGAATTGAAGAGGTGACTGCCCAGTCGAGTAAGCTTTCCACCCACACAAATAAGCCCATTAAATTCTTGCCAATTTAAGTCACTCTCCAGTAATGCAACCCTGATTCCTGCAAAAAATCTTTTCTCCCAATGTCCCTATGAAAGACAATTTCCTACAGATTGTAATTTTGCCAAAAATATATTTAGGAAAACTTGGAAGTTGTCAGGCCAAATGTGTTGAATCACAACTCCGTGGCACCAAGGCATCACACCTTCTCCCATGGCACCACACAAACATCTCCCTCCCCAGACCTTCTCTGGAATGATTCTGGCATAGGCAAGAGCACCGTTCGGCTGGCAACAACCTCATAACTGTCAGAAAACCAAGTTGAACACATAAAAACCATCGCATCCCTCTGGTTTACTGGATGTATTCCACAACCATCGAACCAACCCAACCGCGGATATACCATTCACTCCTCAAGGGACATAGGCCACCCCACCACCTCCTGCTGCACTGCCACCAGCCAGCTGGGTGCAGGACAGGCTCCTTCATCCCTGCAGCACAGAGGTGGCTCTGGAACAGGGCTAGTGTTCCAGAACATCTGACAGAGACACCCATGCTTTGCAAAATCATTCCAAAAGCTGGTTTTGAAGCATTATAATTAAATTCTTCTACAGCTGGTGAATAAAAACAAGTAACAGAAATCCTGTGCATGTCAAGGACAGCTATCATTTGTGCTTTTTTTATCATTGTTGTTTCACAGCATTTCCTGTGTGAGCCCCATTACTTCTGCTGCTGTTAACTACCATCCTGCTCACTTGGGAGTCATAGTTAAGGTCAGGCAGTACACATTAGTCCTGTCCAGAGTAAAAATTTACTCCTTACACTGGAAATGACAGGCCTGTACAACAACACATGAAGAAGAAACACCATTCAAAAGCAAAACTACCGGGCTGACTTTTCTTACATTACACAAATCCAGTATGAAAAAATCTAACCTGTATATTATTATAGAAACTCTGTCCCCTGTAATATCTGTTTTTGTATTTTAGACTTTCCACTCAGGAGTAATAAAAAGAGCTTATATTTTCCCAGCACTCCAATGAAATAACTTTGAAATCATGCCTTGTCATTCGCTTTATGCTTTCTTGTTTTCTTCAGTACAATTAATCTCAAGATGCCACTCCCTCCACCCTATGTGATAGTCTTTTGGTATGGACAGGGAAGACAAAGATTTTTTGGTTTTCATTCAGTTAACCACTCCCTTCTCCAAACCAAGATCATAAAATCAAACAAAAATAGCAAGAGATAATCCTCCACCAATAAATTTATCAAGAGCAAATTTTCTGCAGGCTTGCTAAACTGTCATAAAGGGGAGGAGGTAGAGATCAAATATACTGTTGAGTAAGGAAACAGAGCACAAACTTTGTCCTCAGCTCAGGGACAATGATGCTCAAAGATTAACCCACCCTCTCAATTAACACCTCACATGAAAATCCCAGCAAGGTCATGGGATCCGTGCTGCAACTCGGTCAATCAGCACTGCCTGCCTCCATACAAACCAAGATCGAATGCAGAATTAACACTGGTCCCCCAAGCCCTCGCTCACAGACTCACGTCAGATTAAGCCCTTGCATGGAGGAGATATGAAAAGCATTTCTAATTAGGGTCTGAGGTTACTGGTTAAAATGCAGTCGAGCAGTCTACCAACCATTCTTCTCAAATGCCCCCCCCCCCTTTTTTTTTATGATTTTAATTAAACTCAGATACTATTTAATTCCTACCTGCATATATTTAGTACTACTTGAATGCAAACCTGATAAAGAATACTCCTGATCCCCACTTAGCTGCCACAAGCACTTATTAAAAGGAGGGTGACTGTCTTCAAGATCTTCCATGGGTCCCTTTGCAATAATTACTTTTTCTATCAAATGAAAAGCATAATATTTTTCTGTAAATAGATTTTCTTTCCTTGTGAAACCTTGACTTCTCTACTCTTGTGACAAAACTATAATTATAACTTCAGGATAGCAGTTAGTTACTGTCATTCCAGTCCATGAGGAGGCTTTTTCCATATATTCTCTGCTCCTCTTTTTTCATTGCTTACAAGATTCTTGCAACTAACACTTGAAGACATTTTGCAGCCCATTATTCTCACAGAAGCATAGGTGAACATCCAGTATTTTGGGGGAATGGGAGGGAGGGGACTTTGCACTGGTCACATCCTGTTAAATTATTTGTAATTCCAGGGCACTACACAACATATCTGCCACTGTGTGATTAGTAATCTAGATCCCTCCATAACAATTTTTAATATCTACCATGACCCTGGAAGCCTTCACACTACATCTACAGCATACTAAAGCCTCGTGACTCCAAATTATAGCTCTGAATAATTCAGGAATTATAACAGTAGCTCAGTACTTATTAAAGCGTTGGGAAAACTTTGGAATTCTCATATCTACAGGCTCTCTATCATTATTCTAATTATAAAGATATTTTAATATATGCTGTTGCTATTCTTACACATTATCAAAGTACCATTTGTGAGGAGTCAATAAATGATCCAACTCCTGTATTAAGCAGTTATACCTCAGAGTAGCAAAGAATTCAGTAAAATGAACATTCCATTTTTTCAGGGAAGATGGAAGTTAATATATAATCTTTGCATTAAATTTTAAAATTCCAAATTATGCCTTAGATAACAACAAAAATTTGCAACAACATTTTTTAAGCAAAACCAAAATCGTCTACATATAGACCATCTCAGGTTTTTCCATGACACTCACTAACACAAATAGGGACAAAATTAATACAAGTCTAACCAGTTTAATAACATATTAAACAAATTCTGTCTATGCTAATCCCACATAAGCAGCTACAATAAGCCCTAGTGACAAGGAGGATCTAATGAAGAGTTGAATTCTTCATAGAGGTTTTATTAGGTTCAGCAGCCTCCTCAAAAGTCCAGGCCTTCAGTCATGCCAGCTCTAAAACCTGGAAAAGATTATCTTCAGCTTATTGAGAATACACATCTCATTTCTGCAAGGCAAATTCCACTTGATGACAAAACTTGCTCATGTTCTAAACTTTAAAACCCTGCCACTAGATGTCATACTTGAGTAGCTTTGGGCAAATGTAAAAATTATTTTAAAAGCTTCAATAATCCTGAAAAAATCCACAAGGCATTTTTAGTCTTTAAGTAACCTATAGCATTACAACATAGGGCAACCTATAGCATCAAAAGCACCCAAAATATCATTTTGGCAAAGTTTATTAGTGAACTGCTTTGCCAAACAGTTGAAAGAGCTTAATTACTTTCGGGACAGTCAAGAACATGCACTTACATTGACTGTCCTCAGTTGACTACTCTACATTGACTATGCTCAGTTAATGGTTTACCAGAGCAGATATCCCACACTATGAAAAAGTGCTCTAAACACATTTAGAATTCAAGGCATCCTCTCCCCAAAACTTTGTAGACTATGAGATGGGGTTGGGGGGAAGTAGCCATAACCCATCTCACTAAATAAAGCCACCAAAGTGGGTTGAACCAAGAAGAAATCCTAGTGTGACCACTGCTTATGCTATCTGGTTTAAAGCAGGTGATAACATTTTATTTACAACCACCCTCATAATATCTGGTGTAAAGCAGATAAGGTTTTATTATTGCTACCTACTTCTAAAAGCAAATTACTTTCCAGATGGCTAAACCTGTGCAAAGCTTACATTAGAGGAGACCTGGGTTGAGTAGGGAATCTGTCTATTCAAGAGGAGAAATAACAGTTCCGCCATATTATACTTCAGAGGCTGGTGCGTTGGCAGTGAAAGCTGGCTGCCTGAATGCCACCTTCACCTGAAAACAGATCCCACGCTTTCACGTGCGGTGCCTTAGAGTGCTCTGCAGCACAGCCAGAACGAGACCACGTTCCCCCAGCTTGTGCTTAGTCACCAGGACACAAGAAGTTGACCCTGGCATCAACACTTGCACACTCACGGTCAAAAGCAAACCAGGAATCTTTGGTCTTCTCTTTATTTCAACTTATAGAGTAAGCAAATCAAAATGCCTGGTTTGTACAGCGATCAGCTGCCCCCCATGCAAATGACGCTTTCACTCTTTTCATATCAACACTGGTGGAAAAAGCTTCTTAACATCGATAGAAATTGTAGAGAACTCTTCATCCATCCAGCCCAGTTTAGTTTTTAGAAAATATCTTCCAACCTCCTTAGCAGATCTAACTTGTTTCTTTCTTTTTTTTTTTTAAATACTCAAAGTTTAATAACTTGATTATAGCATTATCCTTTAAGCTTCAGTTGCTGTTCTCGGATAAATGTACATGAAATGTCATTAAGAAAATACTGCAAAAGGAGTGGCAGATTTTTATCTTTTTAACTACTGGTATTGGTTTTGGAAATCATTGCTTTCAATACTGGTTTAATGCAAAAAAAACCTGAAAATTTTGCAAAAATACTTTTAAAAATAAGAAAAACTGCATTTTAGTCCTTTACCTTAGTGAAAGGGAAGCAATGATTATCCTCAGCTCCAGAGATTTTCCATTCCTGAAAGGTATCAAGAAATTCCCTGAATGTTGCTAAACAAGGCAGCAGGAGCAGACAACATAAGCAGCATCTGAGAACTCCTCAAAATCCTTCAGAATTAAAGTTTGTGAAGATAGCTGTACTGAGATTTCTGTTTTACTTCTAAAGCATTTACCTTTTAGGTGACTTTCAGTGTAAGCATGTCCTGATCTGAAACAACCTGAAATATTAGCTTACTACAGAAAAATTATGACCCATTTTCAAATAATGGCACCAAGCTTAATCCTGCAAAACTTCATTATAGACAGGTAAGGAATAAATGGACAATTAACCACCATGGAAACAAAAAAAAGTAGACTCCTGACAAAAGATTTTTCAATCTTAAATGCATCATTATTTTTAATAGAAGTGTTGTGTCACTATAATTTATCCTCAAATTACACCTGCCTCTTGCTTATACTAACTCAGTTTAACACGCAGAATCACAACTTGCCCCTATGTACATCAGAAGAGCTCCTGTTTAGGTCAACAGAAAAAAAAACTTGTGTCTAAAAGACCAAAAAACCCTTCAGAATACATCGTTCTTTCATAAAGCTTGTCTTTCCTATTCAGCTAACTAGTATTCTTTTTATTTAATCTACTCAGGTAAAAATAACCATTAAACATCACCTAAGTATTACTTAAATTCTATTTTGGGGATTTATGACTAGGATTAGCTTTATGTCAGCTTTGTGTCACCTCTTAGTACAGGGCTGAATGACAGAAATTCGTTTAACCACAGTTTGAATCCCATTTCTTCCCTACTTCTGGATTCATATACATTTTTCTTTCTAACATACATTGATCTCAGAAACTCAGAGTCACTTTTTAACACTTTATTAAACACAATATCTACAAGGTAACATATTGGAAGTATAATAATAAGGCCAATGGTAATATAATAATGATAGTTAAGGCTCTATCAGATACGTAATTAATATTTTAATTATATATCTCTGATATATCTGCACCCCACTGTGAAAAATAACTGGGTCTAGTAATTTTCATGGCCAATGACAAGATTACTATTACTAATGGTCTGAGGTACAAGTGTTTATTTTTAATGTTATTAACAGTACTAATTATGATGAATATGATTATTTAGAGTCATTATGTGGTAGAAGAGTTTGATGATCCACTCAGGTGCCTAGAATTTAACATTCACCATCTACCATCTGTGGAAATTAATGACATAGCTTAACTCTATTGTTATCATATGCACTACCATGAAAATTGCTTTTAAGGAGGAAAAAAGCAGAAGGGATCATCCAAGTGTGTTGCCCATTTTTTATTTTACCATCCTACGAATGTTCATGTTTGCAAATCAGTAACAAAGTCAGATAATAAGATGTTATGCACTGAAAAAACGAGACTAACTTTTACAGACAGAGGGACAGGTCTCATGAGCACTTCACACAAGTGCTATTTTCACTATTGTAGGGCTTGGAATCATAGCCCTTGGGCCAGGTACCAAGTATATACAGGTATCCACAAAAGCTTACACAGGTATGACAGAGAGGAGTATTTTGTAATGCCCCTTTTACAGATGTCAAGCTTACACCACAAAAAACAAAGGGGCCTAAGTCCATATAGTTCATACCACCCAGAGCATCTTCGTGCATACCTGTGAGCATGGCATGCTTTATCTCTCTTCACTGTCTGCGCACCTTTGCACACATGAAATACCTGCAAAGATGCTTATGTCACTGAAGTATTTGGGCAGAGAAGGTGTCACGTGAGCTCAAACACAAGTTACAACTGTGTTTGCAGGCTCACAGGTAGGGAAACCTAGTTTGGTGGGCAACCTTGGGCTTGTTATTGACAGAGAGCGCTGATACAGACACAAAGGCTGTGGTAGGGGTAGGCACGGAACCAACATTTCCTAAAATCGCAGTCACAGCCTCAGCACAAGGCCACCACATTTGCTTTCACTAGAATCAATATGCTATCCACATATCCACAGCATGGCCTTGTAGGTCTCAAGCAAATACCGCCTCAATGAGGAAAACGTACATATAATTTTCGCATCGATTTTGAAGTGAGTCGATGCTTAACCCTTTGCAGGACTCTCAACCCTGCGAAACAGCTCCTACGGATCCCGTGGATTGCTTATGCATTAACTGCCTGCTCACTATAAACAATTGTCACCTCTGCAGCTAGATTCCTCACAGTACGCAGAAGGAGAGGGCAGAATCATTAACTAGTTAAATCTGATAAATACAGACTCTCAGAAAAGGACAGAAGAAAATGGACCATTCTCACTTTGTAACGCATTTCCATCGGTGACTGGCACACTATTAGGATCGAGATCAAAGGGGGTGGGATGCTGGCGTCTTTGGATTTGGGCCTTTCACGTTGTCTGATTGATGGAACTGAAAGGCTTCTGCTTGTAAAGCAGTCACCCCAAACAGCTGTCTCTTGCTCCTGTCCTCCTCTCCACTGCAGTATATGCAGTTCAGATTTCATTTATCAACCCCTTTGAACAGCAACACTCTTACAGTGGAAGTAAAGCCTTGCATTAAAGAGGATGCTTAGCAATTTGCATGCATACACTGTATTGCTAAGCGTTGTACAGCGTTACTTGCCAGAGGACATGCAGCAATGCGTATCTCCTATCTCCCACACTTTTCTGGTTTCTTAAATTATCAGTATTTTACTTCCCTTTCATGTTCAAAGCATAGCAAATTTATTTGATATATTCTGAATGCTGAAGCATGCCAATGACATCAATCAAACTAAAGAACACTGGGAAAGCTGCTATAGAGTAATCAGAATTGGCCATAAGCTATAAATATCTACCGTCTCACGATTCTTTTGGCTGCTACACAAACTTTGATCATTAGCACTGATCAAAGATCATGAGGGATAAAATGGTATTATGTAATAATGGTATGTATGCTACAGCTGATACTAAGGGCTATATATGACCTATGCTTGTATCATCTTTTTCTACACACCAGGAACATTCATTAAAATGGCAGCTTTATTTTGCTGAACCTTAGAGGACGTATAATAGAAAACTGCAGTAGAATCTGAGTGGGCATAACTATTCATGACCAGCCTGTTTTGTATTTGTATTGTCTACAACATACCTACTTATAACACTGCACAGGTGACTGTGTCTCATACAACATCTAATTATGCCTGAAAGGTCACAAAACACAACTAATGACTTTTTATTGTTTTCTCACTTTTAGATGAATTGGATATTTCCTCCCTAACAGCAGGATACATCAAGCACTTCACAGGTAGATTTTATGTAGTAGGGTTATGCAAGTTAGGCTTCACATTTTAATCCTTATTCGTATGATAATGGTCTCTTAATGAACATATCTTTTATTCATTTGTAAAACATCCCCCGTGCCCAATGCAGTTCTCCCAAATTAAAATTATGATATAGAATATGGGTTCACCTCCCTTGTTTGACAGCACACTTCTCTGCCCCATACTCTGAATTAAGTATTTAAATACTTTACCAGAGCTCCAAAGCTTTCAGACAAACCAAAGTAGTATTCAACCTCACAGTTGTCAACTAAAATGACATAAAATTACTTTGTACAAAAGAAATTAAATGAATACAGTCTTACTCATTAACTTATGCTTAATTTTCTTAGGAAACCCATCCAGAAAGAAAAAGAACTGTTATTGTTTCAAATCCTCAGTCTTTTACTTCTCCCATGAAAACTAGAACATCTTTGCTTTAAATCTAAGAGTTAGCTTATCCAGTCAGGGTCAAGAATGCCATACGACTTGCACAGCCACATGCATTTCAGAGCTGCTTGTCAGTAAGATCTACACAAGTAAACTTTACAGGTAAAATAAGTGCCAGATACACATGCATAGGCAAAACTACACCTGCACAACAAATCAAAGTGCATCTGTCAAACAGAAGACTATTGTTTTCTCAGACATGTTATTCAGCATGATGTTCTCATTCTGCTTTGTTACTTCACACTTTCTGAAGCCTGCAGCTAACTAGTATTTTCAAAAAGTAACTAACATATATAGAGGACTACAGTTATCCCCGTTTTAAATATCAAGAAAAAAAACTCAAAAGAGGTGATCTATCCATAGTCTTATAGAAAGGCTGAAAAACACCAAAAATGGATCCCATTTCTCCCAGGTCCAAGCCAAGTAATTTAAACATAAGACCTTTCTTCAGCTGAGCTGTGGAAGGGCACTCAACCAGCAGATGAACCCATATTCTCATTAACTGCTTCTGTGTAACCATGTTCTCCAAACCACTCCCCACCCCCTGGAGTTGCTTGAATTAATAGAGAAAATCATTCATAAGTTCTTTTGGTGACACACTGAAAACAGCTGATTCACATATGCAGGCTTCACACTTCAGGTCAGAACAAATTGTCCTCAAAAGCAACACAGTTAAATTGAGTGGAACTAGCATCCACCAACTTCCAAGGTACATAACATACATTACAAACTTGTCTTACTTGGCACCAATTTGACAGCCTCAGTTTGAGAGAACAGAGTGAAAATGAGTTTTAAGCATTCAGCTACAAAGAGGGACAACATTCATTATGTACAGTCCTGTAACAGATTGCTCAGATTGTGGAGACCCTTCAGGAGATTGACATTTAGTGTCTGTTGCAGTTTTAGTTACTACATGTACGACTACTACCAATACTATGTAGTTACTGCTACCATGTAAACTACTACAAACTCCATGGTTTCCCACATGCAGATCTTACATATTCCATGTTGCTTCTCACATAACATTCGCTATAGTCCTTAGTGGATTTACAAGGCAAGAAGCCAAATTCAGCTCCATGTGTATGAAACTGAAGGCAATGGCTGAAGACCAGTGTCTACCTCAATATTCCTGGACAGCAGGGTATCAGCCACTTGGAACAGACTCTCACATCTTCCTCTGTGAAAACTTCTGTGACAAAACATTTTCAGAAAGACAACGGAGAGCCACATGGCCTTCAATATGCAAAAGGTGAATTCAGCACTCACATCATTCCTACAGGTATGACCCAAAATGATTCATTGCCATTTAATTTACATCTGTGTAAAGCAGAACAGATTCTAGCCCCTGGGCAAAGATCCATTTTTATTGTGCACTTGATTCTCAAAAAGTGTGCTTCCTTTGTTCATTTTGCAAGAAAGAGATGAGAAATCTCCATTTTTGTGTGGTTTCTCCCCCCATCCCTTATGATTTGTGAGTTAAGCTTTTGGATTTTCTTATCTCACCTAAAAACAAAACAAATCCTGAAGAAAAAAATCAGAAGTGCAATTTTAGTTTAGGTCATTCTCAAGGTTACTCTGGCAGCAGTCTGATAAAACAAACAGCACAAACCAACAGGAAAAACCTGAATTACAGTGCCTGATCCAGTGCCTACCAAAGTCTCTGCACTGGTTTCAGTGGGCATTCGATCAGGCTCAGGGATAATTTGGCACTCAAAACCACTTTACTTCCTTTTTTTCTAATTTCCATTATCTCAATCTCACTAGCATAGTCCAATTTGGGGCTTACATTACATGCAAAGACCCATCATCTTGTCAAAGACAATAATCACGATGCTGTTACAGTGCCTTGATTATATCCCTGTGTTTTATCTAGTCCACTGGCTCCTGTATTGGAAGAGATTAGCATTTCCCACTGACTTGCTCTTATGACTATTTTAAAGCCCTTTCTCCCCAACCCCACCCCCATCATAAACCTAGTGGTACATTCATGAAGAAAACAAAACCAAAAAAGCAGCCCTTGTGGTTGAATGACAGATACATGAAATGTTTTCTTGTTTGTACTTCAAGTATATGTAAGCTTTTTATCCAGTAATTAACCTAGATCATGTGTGTATCATTACATGCATACACCTATATCTCCCTGAACCTTTAGACAGAAATATATCGAAGATACTGATGCCAACTGGGGGCTAGCAGACATGAGTTAGCCAGACCCAGAGAAATGTGTGTATATACAAAGTCACAAAAAATATCACATCAACTTCCTCACAAGATTTTGTCACTTTGCCTTTAGACAGAAGAAGGGATTATCCACAAGGATTAAAAAAATCACTATTTCCTCAATAAAGATGCCAACTAAATCTTTATTGGATGCACAAATGGAGAAGAGAACCAAGTGATGCCAGCTGTGATAAAAGATTCCTACATTTGAAGCCTGAGAAGAGGAAATCTGTGTTGACTTGTTTTTTTTATACTGTTTTTCTAATCAAAAGGTCTACTGTAAACCTGGAAGTATATTGTGAGCCTAATTGCATTAACTTTCCTCAAGCAATCATTTTAAATTATTCTGAAGAGAAACTCCCATATACGCAAATCTCTAGGAGTCATTTTCTAAGCTTGAAAATTGTCTTCTCATCTGCCAAACAGGAAAAAATAATTGGTTACATTTTCACAAATCTGTTCCCTCATTTCTTAAACCAAACAATTCTACAAGCACTTGTAAAAACATTTCTAAGCCAAAGCACATTTCTATTATTTTGCTTCATTTCTATATGTAAGCAAGGAACATTTTCACTGCTTCAGTCATCTCTGCTGCAGGCCACATTATCTTTTTCTTTTCTCCAGATTTATTCAATTTCATCTTAGATTTTTTACCCTTTGTGGAGCAAACATCAATCCACAGTAGATATTGTGCTCTACTTGTATCTTTGTACCCGGTCCTTCAATTTTCATGATTTATATGCCAACAGCCTTTTGCCTCTCCTTTTGCTAACTAGGGATTAAAAATGTTACTCCAGTCTAAATCCTAAAATGGCCCAGAAGTGTTCCACGTACACCCTTTGATTACATTACACTCTCAACATCTGCCTAAGTATTGAAACCACACTCCTCATAATGATATATGGTTTTCCAACCAGCTTTTGTAATAACACTAGCCTTTGATATGTAAGTTCATTAAAACTGCCTTTCTTCTATCCTGTCTTAATAGTTAGCCTATACATGAACCGCTTGGAATGAACCGTTGCAGTCAGGCTCACCTGTACACAAGGTTTCAAATACTGGTACAGTATTATTTTACTGAAAACAAACTTTATTGACCATGGCAGCAAAGAAGAGATTTGTTCATCTTTTGTTCCTTGAAGAAAAATTCTTGGCAGTAGGATTTTGAAAATAAACACTACAGTCAGCTTTTTTCCATTTTCAACAGTTAGAGGCAAAATTAAATAGCACTAATGCATTCCATTTATTTCAGACAGATCAAAGAAAGAAAGAAAATGCATCATCAAGCAAAGTTTTCAGAGCATGTGCTCACGCATACACTCTTGCTTTTCTAGCAGACTTTTTAATGGAAATTACTGTCATTTAGTCCATAGATTATCTTCATTGAACAGAAGAGCAAGCATCATTTGGAACAGCACAACAGAAGTCATGCATGACCTTGGGTTTACTGAACATGCTTAGCCCATGAACATGCTTAGTTTCCAGTTCACTGTATAAAGGTGTTGACAGTTCTAGTGAATCCAGCTGTGGTAGTTCTGGAAACAACTGCCTCTGACAGAGTTGATCCAAGAGAAAGGCAGAAGAGAAAATATGTCCGCATCCGGGCAGCTTTCAGCTGAAAGTCTACTATCTTTACGGCAATGAAGGTGGCTTTAAAGCAAACAGGGGATTTTGTGTTAATTAGCAGGTATTCACTGCAGTCCTCTGACTCTACTACTACAGTCAGTAACTTCTGATACAAGGGCCAGGACATCAGCAGCTCCTCACACGATTGCAGTGAGCCTCACCAAAAATTACTTAAGCCACTGCTCTGCATTACAAAGCTTTACACAGAATAACACTTAAGGGGGGTTAATGAAAAGACAACTAGGCATCTGTTTGAATGCTTATTGAAACCCTGGTATTTACCTAAAATATGAAACAGCCAAATATCTTCCTACTTATCTTACACTAGCCAATATTATCAGATATTGCCACTTTTAAATATTTTGTCCAGCCCTTAAGAGACCTCTTTCAGGGCAAGGAAGCTGGCCAGTCAACATGGAGTTTTACTGAAAATAGACCTTGGCAAGCAGTTTTGAAAGAGAGATTCTGGTCCATGCATTTTGTTGATAATGTATAGACACAATCAGTACTGCATCATATTTCTATTAAAACCAATTGTGCATATGTTAAATGAATTAAAAGCTGGTTGACAGCTCTCAGTTGTTAATAGGAAATCAGTCAAAAAGCAATACTTCTGTAAAGATGTGCCTTACACAATCTGCCTTGATCCACTAGTGCAGAGTGCATCAGTGATCCGGAAGGCAATACACCAGGACTATATTCACAAAATCTCATGAGAAGCTAAGTTGTTGTAAATTACTGGCTGTGGTTAAAATTTACTAGTAATTCTTGGATGTATAAACAGGGATAGAAAGAAAAGGTAAGGAGGGAGAAATAGCAATAAACGTATCACTAATATCTAGTCATTACCAAAATACTTGATATGGAAAACTAAGATAGTTTTCCCCTCAAAAAAGTTGAAAGAAATACTCAAAGTTTTGATAACCTGCTGTATAGAAATAGATCTAAAGAGCCCTTAATCTAAATAGATCATCCAGAATATTGAAGAGTTAACCTGATCTTGATGTAGAAACATTGCTGTGGAAAGCCTTCAAGACATATTGAGTTGCTACCTGAATCTAGACAGAAGAGGCAGCTATGGGATGTCAACAGGGCACATCTGACTGTACCCATCACAAACAGGATGCTACAGCAGAAACTTCAAACCATTTCACACCATTCCACACACCAGGTACCGTAAAGTGAACCAATGGAACCATCAATGCTTGGCTCAACTCAGCAGCAGCAGCCATACTAAGGAGTTGGTGTATAAATGTCTCTCTAGCCTAATGAGACATTAAATCAGATTTCAGGCTCTGTCCTCCTCATCCCAGCCTCCTAGGCTTTCAGTTTCAAAACCAATTATATTCCGAGTCCACCGTGCCTGTGGGCTCCTTCCTGCTGTTCCCTTCCTTTACAAGCTTCAGCCTGAGATTTGAGCAGCCTTGTAGCTGTGCTCAAGTGCATATAATACCTGGTAGTTTTTATCTGGTGAGCAAGATGTTTTTCTGTTCACTGAACAGTCATGAGCTTGACCAGACACATTGCACTCTACTGAATGAATATACCTATGGCCTTCAAGGGGGAAAGCATAAGATAGGAGCTAGGACAGGAGGCAGGACGAACCCTTGTGAGAACCTTTCACTCAATCTTCTCCCACAGGTTTACTATGGTATCCAAGGCACAGACAAACACATTGTTCAGATTTAGTTGCAAGCTTTACCAAATTTAATTTGTATGTTTGAGTAGAGAGCTCTACTTGAACTTTATCCACAACATTACTTTTTCATTTTATTGAATTTAGCTTCTCCAATGAGTTACTGAATACTCACTCACTTGCCTTAATATTCTTAGAGAAAGTAGTTCACTATACCAATATATATCTATTTCACACAAAAGCATACATATGTACAGTTTTGTACTGGATACTAACAACCTATAAACTGATGTTATTACCAGAGTCACTATGTATATGTTGGCAATTACGTATGTTTTTCTTCTTTCCACAATATAAATTTCCTTTTCCTAATAAAGTGTGGAAGGTTTCCCAAAGAGTTTAATAACCCAGAATCACTGAAGTGTAGCTGTTAAAACAAGCTAAACTGGTTTAACTTCTGAGCTGTCAGACTTAATCTGAAATGACGCGATCTGACCACTGTTTTCATGTGAATTGCTAAAATTAGGTCATTTCCAAAGATATGCAATAAATACTAGAAAGAATGTCAAAGTTCAGGGTTTTTCTTCCGAATTTGCCTTCTTAAATGAAATTAGGTGGCAAAATAAACCATTAATTTATTACATCAATCTAAAAAATAGTTAAAACAGTTAAACATACTAATAACCCATGAAGAGCAGTGTTCCTGTAATTAAAAAAATAATTTTCAAAAAGGTATTTTAACATCAAAAAAAGATATCTAGTTCAATCATTTTTTTCAGGCAGTAAAAGCAAATGCATATGGCTTGAAAATCTGTTAAAACATAGTACTTTACACCTTTGTTTGTACCTGCTCCAAATATATTTGTCTATAAATTAACTGCACATGGTGGTTTTCACATTGGCTTATTTTATCCATGTGTTCAAGAAATTTAATATCTAACTTGTATTCCATCGATTACAGTTCTATTCAGTGGACGAAAAAGAGGATGAGTGTAGATATACCTACGTATTTTTGCATTTTTCTATGCAATTTAAGCCTGAGGTGCCAACTTGTATATAAAAAAGGCAAAAAAGTAACCCTGAACTCTAACAGTATCTCAAGAAGAACTAAACTCCCTTAAAATACCAATATATTAAGTATCATAAAGTAATGCGATTGTTATGTACGGTTAGTCATTTCACAGACAGAAAACTCAGCTATGAATTTAGTGGTCTGCCAGGTTGGCCTTCTGGTAAGACCCACACAATCTCATGGTCTTTACCTCAACATCAACCATCATCTTTTGGCCAGTATAGTAAGATTTGTTATAATCACTTGCTCTCTAGTAATAGCTAGTACTCATGTCCACAGCTAAATGCTATTACTGTTTTTTCCCCAAGGAAATCCACAGATCTCAGAACTCAAGTATTCCTGACTCCAAACATGCTGCTCTAAACATCACAATCCTGCTCCCTGCTTCTGTGAACTCAGGGTTCCTATTTAAAAAAAAAGGCAGCATCACATACAACTCCCCAGGTTCTCCGCCAACTCCTTCAACACACACTTCCATTCAAAGTGGGACGGATGTTTATTACATGTGGGTTGGGTCACCTCACCCCTCTTTTAATTTTAGTGCATGCAAAATTTACCATATGGACAGCTCTGAAGAGCTAAGTCTTTCACTTACTTGCAACAGTAGTAAAACAATCCTTTCATTACTGTTTCTTTAATACAACCCATCCCTTGGCCTAATGTTTTAGAAATTCATGAAAATGGAGCTAGATCAAGTCTTGCTCACAGCTCCTTCAGACCACACGTTCCTTTTCAAAGGTTAATCAAGCTGCAACTGCAACTTCCTAGGTTGGGGGGTTCATCTTCTGCTTCCACCATTGCTCCTGTTCCAGGTTATTTGGAGTCTCACTCTTTGAACAGTTAGATTTATTCTTACTTCCAGTCTTAATTTATCCCCATGTTACTGTGCCAATAATATTCTTGGAAAGGTTAAGGATGGGCAACAAAATTGAGATTCTCCCCTCCATTCACTCTTTACACTGGAAGCTTCAGCTTTCACATGTACACATCATTCTTGGTACACATTTTGTATCATCCTTTCTATTACGTATACCTGCTCTGAATGGAGACTGAAAGTTGAGACAAACTCTACATCCCTTTACTTGATACAATGCTAGATGGTACCTTTATTTAAAGAGGTTACATACGGAAAAGGTTAATGCCACAGTCCTGCAAAAACTTGCTTAAATGCTTAACTTCAGGCATATAAATTATTCCATGACATTCAAACAACTCGGGTCCATTGAATCCAATGTGCCTGTGCCCATGACAAATATAAGGCAGAGGACTGTGGACTTAAGAGATCATTATCCATGACCCAATTTGGTGGGTCCTCACATAAATCAGATAAGCAAACCCTTTCTGCTTATGCTTAGGGTGCAGAATCCTTGCAACTGGATGTCTTAGGAGATGCAAACAGGGAAGAACAGCCAAGCAGCTCAGACACTACGGCAAAATTGGAACCGTGGCCCAACTATTCAATTTGGTCAGTTTTTAAGAAAAAATAAGATATAAACAAAACTCAGCATAACATCTTAGTACTACTGATAGGACAAGATCCATATTCCAAATCTGAACTCAGTAAGCACTGCCTACAGAGTGGAAATACTGTCTTTAGGAGCTTCTTTTAATTCTCTTCAAAGCTTAATTATATTACAGGAAATATTTGGCTAAGGTGTGGCTATTCATCATGATTCCTATATTAACAGTATGATCAGAAAGGTTTCAGGCAATTTTTCATTTTAAGCTGGCTTTTACTTTCAGAATATAATTATACTCATTTCATTTATGTTATAAAAAGAAATCATATCTTTTAATTTTCTTTTACTAAAAGAAAAGCTTTTTCCTTAAAAACCTATGTTCTAGTGAGCAACATATTTAGAGCTTACGATCAGCAATTTCTCTAAAGAGGAAGATTTAAGAAAAAAAGTGGCTCTAAAAGTAATTTCAGCAGCAAAGTAGATTAAATATCCACCATATTAGTCACAGAGTATTAGATGGAATTGGATTGACTGGGAAGAGGTCAAAGAGTTGCTGAAGGTTTTAGCCCACCAGAGGAGCAATAAAATTCAACCATACTTAAAATCATTAGCTTTAAACCCTTTGATATGAGATCCAAACCTCCAAAGCTCACAGAAGGAACCTCCAAGCACCATGCCACGCCAAAAGGAAGCCCTTTAAAGCATCTACATTTCACGGAAACCTTTAAGTGAAGTAGGAGAGTGAAGATAGAAAGGACCCACACATGCAAGGAAGACTGGGGCACAAACAGAGGGGAAAAGAAAACACAGCCTTTAAAGAAAGCCAATTTATAAAATACCAGTGTGGTTGCTTTAACAAGTTCTAGTGGGGCCTGCAGTTCATTTCTTAGCTAACAAAACCCAATTCCTGCACACTTTCTCTAGTTTGCTTCCTCACTCCTAGTACCCCTTTTCAAATGCTCACTTCTCTCTTCATTTTCTCGTGATAACAAGGTGCACTTCCACTAACAAAGAAGGGCTGCATTTGCTGAGCGAGTATGGCACCAAAATGAGACAATCAGAGATCTGAATTGTATGACATGATAAAGGAAAGACATGCTGACAGCAAGGCAAGGAGGAAATCTAAAACTCAGAAGTCATCTAACACAGACAATCCAAAAGGAAAAAGGCAGAGGAGTAATTAAAAACCCTGAAGACAGTGATGGGTCTCAAGTTTTTGAACTGGCTCCCTATTTAATAGAAAGGATGGTTTCCACCCGAGAGAAGAGAGATAAAAGACTTTTCTGTAACTAATAACCAACTGACATATTTCTGTTGGTTTTCTACTTTTTTTTTCCACTCATTTTGAAAATGACAAATATAATTAAAGTTGTTAAATACATCGAGACTTGTCAGTCAACTAAAATATCAACTCTTATAAATTTTCCACAATAAGCACTGCACACAGCACAATGCAGAAGAAATGAATCTCTCACTAGCAAGATTTAGTTATTTGATGATCCTATAAAAAACTCATCCCAAATCCTCTATTTCCTGGGGCAAGATAATGAACTTTTCTTCATATGTTTATGAATATAGAATGTATGTATTTAATTTAACTTCTCTAGTACAGAAAAATGAAAACATCAAGAAGAATTTTACTGGCCATTCTGACATATTTGGGATTTTCATGCAAGTCCTTCAAAGGAGCACATTAGTATTTTTGCAGAGGTGTTTTGCTTTTTCTTATCTTTCCTGAAAAATAAAGAGGATGTACCAGGAAGATGCCTCCTGGATACAAACTCCAGTATACAAAATTTGACTGTGGACTGCCACAGGGCTCAAACTAAAGAGGACCTAAGTGATGCTTAAGCCCTGCATTAGCTCTCTATGCAGGCTAACTTTTAACCCCAACAGATAATCTTATTTTCGTGGAGCTACACGTGGCAGTAGCAGTTTATAATATGATCCAAAAGGCTGAAAGCCTTTTGGTGGAGAAGAGCCATGCAAATACATGAAGTGCTTCAGAGACAGTGCTGTATGAAATAACATGTCCTCCAAAGACATGAGAAACATGCTTTTTCAGTATTTGATAAGAAATAGTGTCCCAAAGAAGCCATCACTCTACATCAGCAAAGCATGCATAAAACAGTGGAGTTAGTTAGCAGGCAATCGGTGCACGTACTGAAATGCTCCGCTTTAGCTGCCTTCCTATGCAGAACATGGACCTCTGCAAATTTCAGTCTGTTCATTACTTCTATGGGAAACTTCTACTGTTCTAACACCCACGAGCAAAAGCAGAGCTCGGACACTGTGCAGGGCTTGGCGGCACTCAGCTCTAGGTGGCAGTACAAGGCCACGAGGGGCAGCAGGTCCTGTCCCTTTTCTCCTGGAATGGCCTAAGTGGATGACAAATCCCAAGAGAGGGGGTACGCACTAAAACTCCTCGCAGAGGCAACACTTGCAGGAAAAGTTAGCTTATTTCATATTACTCACAAAGCGTTCAAACCTCATTTGGATTCTCCCCAGAGTACACTGCAGTCACTCGTGTAGTTGCTGTATAGACGTAATCAGAGAGAAGGAAAAAAAAGTAGGAATTCTTGGCTCAGCCACCAACACGCATGTTCAAGAGCAAAGTCAGTGTGAAGGGGGAATAACTTCCAGCTTGTCAACAGCTTCAGTAAGTGATGCTCTTCCAGGCAGAATTCTTCTGACTCCTTCTGGGGCAATGTAACTAAGAGTTTATTCATGCAATGGGAATCAACGCTATCTAAATCAGCACAACTGGTGCTGTGGGATGTCAGGTTCTCATGGTAAAAATTAGAGCCCTGATTACAAGAGGAGTTTTAATTCTTGATTGGAACTAAAAAAAATTAAAAGGCTGACATCAATGGCATTTTAACATCCTCAGTAGTTAGAGGAGATTTTGTTATGTTTCATAGATGATCAGACAGGAACCAGACCAGCTTCTCCCCTCCTGCTAGTGGAAGGTCAATTCTCAAAGCAGCTTGGTCTCTGTTGTTGTTTAAACCTTGACAAGACTGCTGAGATTGTCAGAAATAAGTGATGGTTTATTAACAGAGAGTACCTGACCACTTAAAGCCGAACTGGGATCTCCTGACCAAGGCAGATTATGGATGAAACTTCCAAATACACTTCAGAAAGTGAGACAGTTGCTTTTGCACTTCATAGAAGTAAACCTTAAAATTTATTTTCCCAATGAAATTTACTGCTTTAAGTTGTCTTGATGAGTAGGTCCCATGTAGTAGTAGAATAAAATATGCATACACAAATATTAGTATCTGAGGACACTTTAAAAGGCTATCTCCAAGGATGTCATTATATGCAAGGTAGAATACAGTGTTGTAGCAAAGCAAACCCTGCATTTCATAATTTAAATCAGAACTGGAAGAGTGATCAATTTCTTTTCAAGGACAGTGACTGAAAGAATAGTTGACATTTCATAGGGGTTTTTTTAGTGCCTAAAATAGTCTGTTTTCAATCTCTGAAGGCTTATTTTTCTTTCTAAAGATGGCGTGGGGCCTGGGGGACCCACTTAAAGTTTCTTGCCATACTTGGCCAAGAAACACAAAGTGTTGGTGAAGTATAAACACAGAGCCCTTTTTCTTTGACCCATTCTGCAGTGTGATGGGATAGTGTTGTTAGTTTATGTGAGAGAAAATAGCATAGGCTTTCTGAAAAAAAGTGGAATTGGATTAAGGCCTTTGTGCAAGCCTCAATGCTGAGGGGAATTAGCAATAGTTGTAGGCACTTAAAGGAGCTCTCATGCTGAAGCTTATCCCAGATTTTACACAATAAACATTTGAATATCAACAGTGTTTTGCAACTTGCAGCACTAATGTATAAACTTCTTCCTTTTGAAACTCCCAAATCCCTCCAAACGTTCGCAATACCCTCTACGTAAACATGTAGGGACTATAGTGGAAAACACCCAGTCAGGGATGTGATTTTTTTTTAATTTTTTTCATCTCCAAAAATCTAAAGTCATCTACCACCATTAGCTGGTTTAAGCACTTCAGAAGTTCTGTACTTTAACCGTTCAACTTTTTCCCCTCCAGCCTTACTTTCCATTTAAAAGACAAAGATGTCAGTGGGACATGAGCTTGACTTGGGTATACTAATGCTACATATTTCATGCCAATATAAAAAGGCACTACAAAAGCTTCAAAGTGTTTTCATTCTTTAAAATACTTCTCTCTTTTTATCAGTATGTTCATAGCATATTTTTTCTGGAACTCACTACCAAACTTAAACCACACTACATCATGAACACCTGGGGCAAGCTTTTAGCCCCCTCCCATTAAACTCATGTGCTAGCAAGCAGGATTCAGAATAGACTGACTAGGAAAAGCTGGATTCCTTGCTGCTAGTGTTGTACCAACACCCATGGAGTTGGTGTCATTAGCCATAAGTAAAGTCTGGCAGTTAATGACAGATTTTGATTTTTCTTAACACTAGGTGTAGCAAATTCACTCTGACTTAGTTGGGAAAAAAAACCTGTGTCTTTTCTAGGTACCGATCAGCAAAATTTGAGATTGACATGACATTTCTACTAGCTTTTGTAGATGCCACTAAACTTCAGTATCCTGTTTAAAGGATGATAGATTCAGGAACAAATTACTTCCATGCTCTTAGTATGATCCCAAAGTAAATCTTCTGAAGGTAGTATGTAATTATAAAAGCTTCTTCCCTCCTTATTTATTTTAACTCATGTTAGGTAGGGATGTATGCAATCAATTTTACAGTTTTGTATCTCTCCAATAAAATATCTAACAAATTAATAAAGCCTATGGTGAAATAGCAGGGTGGGAAAAACTTGGAGATCATTTTTTGTTGCAGTGTTTGTTTTGTGCTTGAAAGGACTGCGATAAGAAACTCATTGCATTAAGAAAAAATGAAGACATTACTGCCCTGTCCAGTTCTGAAGCATGTTGAAGCAGTTTGCCTATTGAATTTGATACAATGATGTATAGATGAATAAAGTTATCTCTAGTATTGAATAGGACGGTGTCAGTGGGAGGGTAAAAAGGGAGGAACTTGGAATCTGAAAAGAATACACCCCCCCCTTCTCTTTTTAAGAACTTGAAGGTCAGGGTCCAGCTGCCGTAAAAGGCTAGAGGACAAACAAAATGCTGGACAGGCCCAAATAAAGACAACTATAGGCACATAGACACACATATTGCAGAGGTTTCCTGCTTCAAGTAGCTATTATATTAACCTACACTTTAGGCAAAGAGCATTTTAGGTTTCATACTGGTGAAAACCTAGGATGAGCAGAAGCACCAGTAAAAGTTGCATCTTTAATGAAACAGATGAAACAGGCCAGCAAAGGTAGGAAACACTTTTTTAAAAGAAGAAATTATATTGACTAGTTTACTTGAAAGTCTA
>VXAL01017262.1:103613-128971 GCA_013399475.1 Chauna torquata
AATTATTTTGACAGAGAAAAGCCAGTAATATTGCTTCTCTCTTTTCTTACAGCCAGCTAGTATCTATTGTAATAGATCTGGTGCCTAGCTCCTTGTAAGGCCTGTATGATACATAGCAAGGAATATAGAGCCTTGAAATTTGAGTCAGTATATGAAAAAGTTGAACTCATTGTTCATTCATCCATGTTTAAAAACAGTTTATTAGTAACAGTTAATATTCTGATAATCTGTCATTCACATCATGGTCTGGGAAGTAAGGGGAAGAACCTTCAGAGAAGTAGTCAGAAGGGGTAGTATCACTGATTAGAGGGGAAAATTGCATTAAAGCACTGAGTTGAGGTGCATTTTGTTATTCATCTTCAGTGCTGCTTATTGTTTTCTTGTAATTCTAAATTTAAATGTCTCCCCACAAGATGAAAGAGTGGCTAGTATCTTTTTTTTTTTAAATAAATACTAGTAAGCCTGTCCTGTTCAGCAGGGGGGAGGGGGGAGGGAGCTGGATAGCTTTGTCTGAGTTTGCTCAGCTTTTTTAAAACAAAAAAGGAATGCTGAAGTCAGAATAGTCTCATGATCTCAAGTTTTTAAATATACATAATCATAAATTTAATGCCTTCAGATGACTGCTATAAAAAACAACCCAAATCACTGTATTACTGTTTTCCAACACTAGATTTATAATTTTTTTTAAATCAGTGACAAAATTCTAAACTTTTTCCAAAGAATTTAACAGCTTCATATAGCACATATTTTGCAACGCAGAGACCTAACAGTAAATAAATCTAGGTTCTACTGACGCCACGTAGTTAACTAAACACTTTACAAGTTACCTTTTACACCGAGTTTATATTTAATCATGTAAGTTGGTGGAAAGGGAAAGGCAGAAGCTAGAACAATCTTCTGTTAAAAAAAATACTTTCACCTTCTGACAGAAAGATGTTTTAAGAAACAAAAGACAGAAATAAATAGTATAAAAAGGAAACAAGATGCAACAGTTATGTCTTTAAAATAGTTTCAAGGCTAACGTAAGTTGCAGATCATTAACTGAATGCATTGTCTAGTGGGCACAAATGATAGACTTCATTCTGAAGTTTCTCTTTTGTCTGCAGTCTAACTTTGAGTTTGATCCAATCTGTACAGATAAATCTAGGGATTAATGTGGAGGTTTAAATGGTTTAGCCAAAGGTTTGTCCAGCTATATAATAGTGACAGCTGATTCGTGTTACTTTCCACTGAGATTTCTTTTTTGGATGACCCCCGTACATATTGCATCTTGCAATTAGACTGTTGACAACTCTATTATGCTGACAGCAGCGGCAGAGCTACACAGGGAATAATACAGCATGTTGTGCTGTATATGTTACTCACAGATGTCTTAAGAGATGGTAGTTGTCCCATGTGTTCGTATCTATGCTGCAGTGCATCTCAAGTTGCAGTTGTTCAAGGCAGAAATGGTGACATGCTAAATCTAATGCAACTCTTAACAACTTTCTGAGATTAAGAGCCTGTCAGTCAGATGTCAAAGGATGTTCAAGAAGTGCTTTCTGAAGTTGTTCTGAGTTAATAATTAATGGATATCTTTCTTTGATAGTTCTTTTATATTTGGATGCAGCTTGCTGGAAATAACCACAAAGGGAACCTGATTTTATTTGTCATTAATTTTGACTTTACTTAGCAAATGATCATGTCCCATCATCAGAGCTCTACTAATCTGGCTGTACTATAATGTGAAGATGAAACCTTTGATTAACAAAACCGATTAATCAGTTTCTAGGGTGTTTTGTGGTAAAACGCATACATACATCTCCTCCCAAGTAGTTTTCCAGTACATGCTTACAGATGTGTTAACTGTTAAAAGCTGTCACGTAATCACAGTGAGGTTTTTGATCTAGGCTACACCTTCATCTTGTATAAAGAAGTGTTTTGCCAACTAAATCAGATGTTTTGTCTGTACATGAGATGCAAATTTGGCATTGCATACTGGAAAATAGACATAGGGCTCAAACCCATATTTTATGCTCAAAAAGTAAGATTTAAGGGATAATCTGTGTTAATATCTAATACTACTGTCTTGCTATGATAACACCCACAAATGCTAAACGCTACCTAGATATATGCAAAGACTAGATGCTGCCTTAAACATTTGCTGTTTTCTTTTGATTTATTTTCCAGTACCTGAAATACGTGCATATGTACACTACCTAGGCATTCCAACTCACACAAGAGTAAGTTCACACATATATAACCTTCATTCCTTTACCAGAAAACCTACTTGAAGACTCAGCCCTTTATGAGATATCTCCATACTGTCACAAATATACTGAAGTCACTCAATGTTAAAAAAAACTTTGATCAGACTGATCTAGTCTATTGAAGTTACTTCCTGAAAGGAATTAAAGAAAAGGAATCAGAGAACTGGAAAAAGAAGGAAAGAAAAATGCACTCTTCTGGATGTTCAGAGATTTGTCACTAAATGTTTGCATATACAAAATAACTAAAATTATTCTGTATTACTTCAAAACATCCTTAAAGAGGAGTTCTTAACAGTCTGCGTGAGAAAAAAAGACTGCGCAAGATATGCATTCAAATACAGTTGGTCTGTTTTCATATGAGAAAAATAGTTAAGGATTTTTATTATTATCCACAAATTAAGAATCAATGCAAAATCTAGTAGTTAACTAACAGGTCTCTTACTCTCCTGGCTGATCTATCCAGTGTAGATGAAATCCTATTGAGACAGAACATTTTACTAGTCAGATAATGAACAAGCAGCAAGTTTATAGTATTGATTTTTAGAGAGCACACATTTCTAAGTAGAACATATTACCAATTTTCTAGTTATTAGGTATTTTCCATCCTGTGAATCAAGTTTCATGTTCACAAACAAGTACAGATTGCAAGCTTTCCCAGTAAGACCAGGGAATTAAGTTAGATTTAATTGTTGCTGTCTATATAGGCACTGCAGTAGGTTTCTTTAGATGTGATAAATACATACTGTGGTCCCAAGCTTTTAATGCAGAGTATGGATTCAGTTATAGTAGCAGATATCACCTGTTAACAACACTGGAGAATTCAATACTAACAAGGATGTGACACCCACCACCACAACCACCAGTGTGCATCACAAATATATGCAAGTGTTTGAATACATTTTTGAATTACGAACAACACCCTTAAGAGTTGAGAGAAGCTTGACCATCACATTGCAGTTCTCACTGATCATCCAACTGAAAATAGCTTCTCTTACTCTCTCTCTCCATTCCCAAACCCCGGCTTAAAAAATTGTTTTAAAAAGCTGGCAAGTGTCAGCAGGGAAGCTGAAGGTCTTCAGACTTTTTTTTAACATCCTGTTTAGACAGATTAAGTCAGAAAAAGCTGTTTCAGTCACCCTGAATATCTGATTACTATTTGAGCTGGATTTGATATTTGTCAGCAATGTGCAAGTAGGAAAAACTTGCACAATCTTGGTTGGGGAGCTGTAACAGTTTTTGTTTACCATTATAACAAATAAGTGCTGTAAACATATATGCATGAATACAAATGCATATCAATAACAAATATATATAAAATATACTGAAATGCATCCAAGCATAAGTCATTATCCTCTGCATTTTCTCTCCCATTTAAAAAAAGGACAAAGGTAACAGGGAACTGTAAGAATTTGTTAATTTATACTCTAAAATTATCTGATTGAAATGGTATATTCTACTGAGAAAATTTAAATCATGTTCTAGAAAGCACTCAAATATTAAGATAACTACAGATAACAGATTTTGAAAGGCATCATTATGAAATTGAAGCCTATATTTCAGTGCCCACTGTTGGACAGCATAGTAGTAATTTGTGCATGACTTGTTCCTTTCCCAGTTGTATTTTGAAGTTTAATATCAAGGGAACACTTCAGTGTTTAGCGTAAAATAATGTTCAATTTCAGCTCGGTGTTATGTTCTTAAACCAGGACAAAATTTTTTTTAAGAAATATTTCAGAATGAATGATAACTGCATCAGTTCCAAACAGCTGCAGAAAAAGCACACACAGAGTCTGTGTATTCATTTCATACTTATCTGATCCAAATAACATTTTGTGCAATTTTTACAAAAAACACCTAATTTTAAACTGCAGATAAACATTTCAGATAAATGCACAGTTCATGAGGTGCATAATACAGGATTTTTCTAGTGTTTTTCCTAAAAAACCATATCTCCAATAGCAAAATATTTTAAATGATTTAAATACAAAACCATTTAAGAACAAATAGTGTTGTCCTAGGCAAAAAATTCTGATCTTCACTTCCAGATGGAAAATATTTAGTTTCTAGTAGAAACAAATAACTGGAAAAGTGATTTTCTACTTAAAAAAAGGCAAAGTAATATTTCCTGCTGTGTTAGCTCTGTTTCACTGATGTCATTAAATACATCTTTAACATTTACCACTTCTTAAAGGTACATATAACCAGGGCAATGACAAGATACTTATGTCATGGTAAATTGAGAAATAATTATTCTATTCTTTGATTTATTACATCAGCTGTGAAGCCTCTAACTAGAGCTGGGTATTGCAACCTATGCACATGTGAATACCTTTCTTCATGTTATTTGTCTCATAATCTATCCAAATGGGTTAATTACTCATGGGTGTAAAGACGAACAAAATTTGGACTTTAACTCTTCACTTTACCCTTAAATCTTTATTAGCCTCTGTCCACAAGCCTGTACCTGTATGATAGAGAAAGGAGCAAATTACACAGTTGCTCCAGTGTAATTGTTTTAGATGTTTTGAGCTTGAAATAAAAGCTATGTTAATAAGTCCACAGTTGAAAGCTTTGCTTTCTATGGTGTTAAGATGCTTGTTTCCATTTGATGAAAATTATTAATACTAACACAAAAATTGTTTTGAAACCATTTATATGGAATACGTACCTACCTCTTTGGTTAAAATCAGTGATCCATTAAGGCTTTTCTTGCTTTTTTCCAAGCTGTGAGCATACTGCGTATTTAAGTGTGTGTAAGAGTGAAGGTGGGGGGTAGGTTTAGCTGAATAAAAGATTGCTTGATATCTTGAAGTCCTTTGAAGAGTTTTATAGGCTTATAAAGCCCTGTGTGAATGAATGACATTTTTCCCCCTTTACTTTTACATATGGAAGTTTGTTAACCTGCGCTTCAATTAGTGAATAATTATTAATTACACTAATTACAGGTTTAATGAAAACCACATACTTTGCAAAAAAAAGTTAAGCTTAGGGCTGAAATTGTAGCTGCAGACAGCGATACTACAATAAAGGCTGAAGCAACATGCTCACTTGTAAGGTTTTATATCTGTAAATTTATTTAATAAAACAATAAAGCACTAGAGCAACTTTTTACAAGAAAAATCCACAGAGACTATATATCCAATAAATGATTTCAGACAACCCTGATTTTTTTGAACCAGGAGTAATAACCATTTACTTTCTTTTAAAACTAGAACCAAACCAGATTCACTAGAATCCTAATACAACACACAAAGCTGTCTTCATTTTAAGCTATCTACACAATAGAAATGAACTAATTGCAAGTTACCTGCTAGAAATTGTAATACTTTTTTTTCCCTGACAAGAGAGAGCATTGCACACATTACTTTAAGCTTGCAATTATACTGTGACACTAAAACCTAGTCAGAACACTTGGATCTAATGGTATGATTCTGTCCCAAGAAATCCCCATCGTAGTATTTCTCTTCACAAGCTTTCAATTCCAAATAGAAAAGAAGCCTGAATTTGAAGCATCTGCATTTCCATGTGACTATTTTAGTATGTTCTGCTTATTATACTTCCAAATAAACTTTTCAGAATCCTCTGTAACACTGTTTACTCCTTCTCCCCAGAAGAAGGTACCTTTAGAATGTTTAAAAAATATGTGAATCAGAAGCTTGTTATTTTGTATCTTTTACATATGCACAAAGACTAACAAAATACGCTACTCACTAGAAAGCAATTATATTTTAATCTGTTAGTTTTAGCTAAGGATAGAAAGTGAAGTCACTAAAGATCAGAACTTAAAAAGCTAAGTGTGCATATACACAAAACTGCTAGTTCATTCTTTCACAGTATAGTTTGAAATAATCTGAACATTCAATATTAAATGTTACTGTTGCTTTTCCAAAGAGCTTTGCCTGTTTTGTTTTTTCCTTCTGGTTTTCACACTAGTTTTCCCTTGTCTCCTGGATTTGGTTAAGCACATTTTAAAGCACTGAAAATGTTTCCATTGCATTATTATTATACAGGTATTGCAACAAATATTTGCATAATGAAAAATTATTATATAGATAATATCAATAAGTATGATTAAAATCATCTATTGGGGGGTTGAAATGGAAAGATGGAACTAATATTTATAAATTACCATTGTAAAATTAATAATGTTAAACATGTTTAAAAATAGCATGCAAAGCAGCCACCAATTGTTTTATTCTAAACCTCTTTTTATAACATTGGTGTTGCATTTTCCACAATTAACTGGTAACTTAATCCATCAGAAGTACATACAATTAAATCAGCTATAAGGAGATGAAATTACTCTTCATATTTCTCTTCCCATGCACAAAGAATTCCAAAATTAAAGTAAATTAACTAGGTTATTGAAATCCACTTGTGATCTTGATTTTAGACTTAAACAATATTTCAGCAAGTACTTAAACAGGCAATTACTGTTTATATAGTAAACAGAAAACTGCCTGCAGTTTTAGATGCACTAGATTCACCAATATTGACAAGTAAATAGCTGTTTGGACCTGGAATCATACTTAATTACTATAGTCAACAACATTCATTATTGAATGCAGCATACAGCTTATATTAAAATTAACATTATATATTTACATACTTATTTGCCCATTTTTCCTGACAATAAATTAGGAAATATTTTATACATTTTCATATTTAATATGCTGGCACTAGAAATAGTACGTATTAATCACTTCTGCAAGCTTTAAGATTCAAAAATCCAAATCTTTTCCTTTCCAAACAAGAAAACATTAATTAGGCCCCATCCTGCTATGGGATAAAAATCTTTATAAGAATCAGTCTCTCTTAATGCAGTATGGTTCAGACCAGGACCCTAAACATGCTCACAGTATTTCTTTCCTTTTGACTTGAGCTATTATCAAATTAAAGAACTACTGCATCTTGACTTTCTGCCAATTGTACTTGAATTTTCAGAGAACAGCTTTTTTTTTTTGCCTTTTATAACTTATTTTTGAATGGATAGTAATGTTAGCTGTAGATATTATTGCCTGAACATCACCAAAATTAAATAGCATGAGTAGATGTGTCTCATCCTACAGGTAGAGTGCTACTTTTCATTGTATATTAAGGCTCTGTGGGAAGAAAACTCTGTAGCTGCCCTTACAGAGCAGTGTTGGGAAACTGAGGTTTCTTTTCTTTCCTATCCCCCTGCAGAAAAATTGGTGCCTACTCAGGCCAGGGAGTTTTTCCACAAATGTACAATAAGTAAAAGCCTGCACAGATCTCCCCACTGGCTTTGGCCCATGGTGCGATTCCCATTGACAACAGCAGCATAGAAAAAGTTGCAGTCTGAAATACAAAGCACGATCGCTCTGGACAAGCAGCTGCTGCACACATCACACAGGACCCATAGCATGTAATAGCTCGCTGCTCAGCAAGGATGTCTACAGTAAAAGCAGACAGCTGAAAAACAGCTGGTAGCAACTTTTGGCATGGACCTGTCCAAAGATGCACTTGCTGAGGCTCCTTGGTTGGTCCCAGCAAACATCGTGGCTTCTGTACTGGGATCTACAAAACCTCATGCAAGTTTTAGGTAGTGCAGAGGACCCTCAACACAAACCCCAGAAGCACAGCAGAACAAAGCAGTCATGTTTTATTTCTAAATATAAGTTTACATGCAGGAGGAAAGAAGTGTCCCAGCTCTCCAGGAAACACTGCACATCTCTAATTTCCACTTAAGACTACTTAAAAACTTGCAAGCCCTTTGCATTAAGCCCTAGTTTTGTAGCCATTTTCATGGAATTCGGGCTTCATCTCTAACACGGAAAACACTTCCATATCCTTTAGCTATAAAGTTTTCCTCAGCAGATCCTACAATGGCTAACTCAGACCTGGGCAAAAGGGCTTGAACAGCTCTGAATTCTACCCACTCCAGAAAGGACTTCCTTTTCCACCTTTGCAAAGAGCACTGTGGAAGGAAGCAACCATACAGAGGCACTGCTCACAGCTCACTGAGAAAGCAGAGCAGCAGGAGCTCCACAGGCTAATCTCCAGTTTGGTAAGTGGATTTTCCTTTCCAATTTGTCTTTTATGAACAACATGAATTTTACTGCACAAGAGGAACTAACCATTGTAAAATGGCTTTAGTAATCAATATATCAAAGTTTTTGTATCAGAAAGACTTTAGTAACACAACAATTCACAACCACAATGGGTTGGAGGAGAAACATATCAGCATTAGATCACACCAAGGCTTACTCAAGCCCTGCTCTTCTCTGTGTTCAGGTATAATTCCCCTGAAATCAATGGGAATTTGCTTGAGTAAGGAGTAGAGTTTGCTCAGTGATAACTTCCAAGTTAAAATATCCATTGCTTCACTACAGACCAGTTCAAGGACTAGCTCTGATTACTCTTCTCCAGCAAGGAAAAACCTAAGCTCTCACATTTCAAAATCAAGGGTGGGCTGATAGGGCTGCCAAATCTCCTCCAGCATCACAGCACACTGAAAAATGGCAGCTCATTGTTAACACCCTTCAGAAGCCCCTTATTTCCATTTACATGAGTTCATTAGTATTAGCATATAACATCAGTCACCTGTTTAAGTGTCTCCATGATTGCACAAAGTGCCACATTAACAAAAATCAAAATAAAAATGGTTTGTCAAACACCATACATAATATGCCACTGAATACTTCACGGGCAACTGTTTTAGCCTCCATATGCCTGCACACTATGAAACAATCTTTAATTACATGATCATGTACAAAACTTCAGCTTCAATGATGGTAGTTCTACAACGTTACGAGCAACAAAACCCAGGGGAAGCAGCACCTAGGGCTACTTCCTTGCCTTCTCCTCCATTAATGGTGCACCAATACAAACCTGATCTTGTTTTCAGTGAACTGAGTAGCTTGTTTCAAGACCTAGGAGGGAAAGCAGCCTGCAAAACCAACTGTCTTTACATTGCCAAAGACCAGTCACCTTGGTGAATTTTGGATTAAGTCCAACCCAAGCATTTTCTGGTAAGATTACTGCAGTCCTCCTCTCCTCTTTTCTCCCTTCCCCAGGAAGAACATGAAGGCTGCTCTACAAACATGTCTGTTTGCAATTTCTCCTACAAACACCATGAATTCCTAAAATCCAGAAGCAAAACTCAACGCATTCTACCAGAAACATAAGAGCAGATGAAAAATGAGGGGGGTCAGGTACATGCAGGGGTGTTTCTCATTCCTCTCCTGCATTTCGTAGCCTTGACAAGCAGCCACTTCCTGCCAGTGGAGCAGTCCAAGGGGGGACCTGGTCGCACCCACGTCCCACTCTGGCACTGTGCTCAGCTAAGCATGGGCACAGCCCCGCAGCGAGGTGGCTGCTCCCTCCAGCAGCACTGCAGCCAGACTCTTCCCTGGTGGCCACAGCTGCAACTCGCCCAAATGCTTCACACCAGGGCTGAGCAGAGCCCTTTCCTCTCCTTCAGGCTGCTCTTCAGGGGTCAAAGTTTGCTGTCCTGTTCCAAAGGCAACACCCAAAATCAACTAGCTAACCCATTTTATCAGGAAAATGCACTGAAAAGGTAAAGCTGTTTATATATTGCACTCCATACACCACATTTCAGTTGAATACGTATGGATCCAGGCAAAATACAAGTATCCAACTGATTCAGCCCTGACTCTAACACAAGCCTGTGTGCATCTTTACTCCTAGGAGCCATCCCAGCTACTTCAATGAGACTCTGCTGAGGGAAAAAAATCTTGCAGAGAAATTGGTTCACGTTAAGCTTAAAAATGGTGTCATTTCTTCCTTTACATAATTTGCTGATTGATTCCTGATTTGGGGGCTTAATAGGAATTTTGTACGATAGGCACTTCTGCAGCAGGCAAAGTGACAGTGAGTCTCGGGTGGATTTCTGGACAACAGAGTAATATTGTATCATCGTGTCTGCGCAGTGCCCTCTCCATGCACAATAGCTCTGAGTGGCAGCGCATGGTAAGCGGATGAAGCAGTAAGAAGTATATGATCTGATGAGCTTGGCTAAGCTGGGGGCGTCTCCTCTACTCGGCTAAATTAAAAACCTCCCTGCAATTTCAGCCCTAATCACCCCCTCTGATGCTGTAATTGATGATGGTCAGTTAACTCTTTCATTCCCAGGGCCATTTATCAGAACCTAGGGAACTGTGCATTAGCCAGCTCCTCTTAACTTTCATCAATTGCATTTAACATTTTTGGAAAATTTAGAAATATAAAGATGATATGAAGTACACAGGGAGTCACAGTGTAAATATTTCATGGCAGGTCTCTGGTTACTTTAGAGCCACGATGCCTCACTCCCAAGTGGCACAAGCTGTCTTTAAGCCTGGTTTGTGGAAAATCTCTCCTCTTCAATGGCACCGAGACATACATTGGCTTCTCTGCCACTCTCCTCCCTGTGGCTGGCACAGGCAACATGCCAGCAGCATTATTACACCCTTGCACCTCCCAGCTGGCAAAACAGCCCTTTGCAGCCTTTACCAGTTGGTGCAAGCTGCTCTAACTTGTGTTGAGAAACCAAACCAGAAAAGAAAGTCCTATTTGCATTTTCAGCCTGATTCCAGACACAGCCCCTGTATGCTCTATATACAGGCTTACTGTTAGCTCCTACACGACATGTTCCAAACTTAATAACAAAGGTGTGACTAGAGCTGTTAAAATGATCCTGGAGCTAAACAATATCTTTCCATTCCACCTTCTATTTATAAAGGTTTTTAGGGAATTGTCTGTACAGTGCATTGTTCTCTTGCAGAATTCTTTAAGTGTGACTCATACAAAGAAGGAAAAAAAATCTATAAGGTGTGATGTGTTTATACTCAGCTGAATAAGAGGCTTTTCAGCATTGGGAAATCTATAGCATGAATTATTCTAACTGATTTATAATAGGCAGCAATGCCTTAAGGACACTATTCTGACTATTTGTGCTTTCATTACAGGGTCGATGTACTAGCTGCATCATATTCAGTAACTAGAGCATCCGAAGTGTATGTTCATATACCTGTTTTAGAATGACAGCCTACTACTGTACTTTAGAAGATGGAAAGAGGCAATCCTTCCCCTCCACCACCACCTCCTTTTTTTTTTTTTAAGGTTGTAACTTTTAACTTTGTCTTGAAAGACTCAAATCTGCATATAACTTCTATTTAATATAGTTCCAGTATCAACACACAATCATAATTCCTAGATTTTTAAATCACCCCATGTTGTATTAGAACACCAGCAACTGCCAAAGTCTAATCTTATTTTTATTTATGTAGTGTTGCTTTGCTTTCTTTTCTGCATGGGGAAGAGGCTGCAAAGTTGCGATAGTGTAAAGCTATTTTGTTTACAAATCTCAGCACTGCCACTCTGTAAATAGGAAACCAACTGACTCAGGAGACATCTGGATATCAAAAGATGAGTCAGCTCAGGGGAGACAAAGGCAGAAAGTCCTCTTGCAGCCCACAGACTGAGTAACAGAGGTTCAAAGCTGCCCCCATAAGATGCTTCAAGACTACCCTGTCCGTTGACTAATAGCTGACTGGTGGCTGATGGGCAGGAAAATTGGGTGAACTGATAGACCTTTCCAGCCAAGGTACCATTATGTGTCATCTGCCTGCACAGGAGGGCAGTAATTTTTCTAGATGCTTTGACAGATTAAAGCATTGATTCTAGACAGCCATTCCTACCCAGATAAGAGATTCATCTTGTAAGAGTACAATATTCTCATATACTACATCATTTTCCAATATAAAATGGAAAAATACAACTTTTTACTTTACTGGATGCAGGAGAAGGACATAGTCCTGGCTGGTTTCAGGCAGTTTTTGATCAAACCCAGCTCTATGGTAACTGGCTGAAGATACAGTAAAAGGCAAGGAAATAACTTTAGAGTCTACCCCCCTTGCTGCTGTTATTCTTGATTGAGTATTCCAATACTGCTTGCAGGGTTTGACCAATGCAGCATGGTACCAAAGTTTGTATCAAATGAGGATACGACCATTCAGTCCCTAACACATAACAAAACAACTGGCCCTGAAGATCTCACAGGACAACCAGGATCCACATGGCACTGAAAGGTGGCGTGTCTGCCAGCCAGAAAATGAATTTAATTAAGCAGCAGAGTGGCTGGTCTCATACGGCGGGAACTATTGAGTGTAGGTGTGTGTGTGCATGCACACTCGACACATTAGCAGCACCAAGCCAAACTGCAAAAGAATCCATAAACTTCTCTTTTAGCAATTAAGTTAAACAGACCCTTGCTCTGCCCATGCTAGTAGGACATTCACTGGACTTGACTTTTCAGGAAATTACTTTAAGCTTGAAAGGGAACACGGGAAAAAAAATGCATAAAGACATCTGAGTTTTGAATTCTGTAGGCCTTGTTCTGCACTTCGCACTGTTTTACACCAGTTCGAAGCCATCAAAACAGGAGAGAAGTAAACCTGGTAATGAAAAATAATTTAAAGAACATCTAAGAAAAACATCTGAAGGCTGTCCCCTTTACAGGTCAAACTTGATAGCTTTGCTCATAGAAAAAGCATTGCTTACAGTTATTAAAGGAAACGTGCACAAGACATTGAGGAAACTATTCCATTTACTGGGTCAGATACCTACATGCAGCTATGCTTCTGTATCCAAATGACATGCAAACTACTGGTACCAATCAACTGTGAAAGATAATGTATTCATTCTTTGCATATGTACTTACATATACTACTGACCAGCTCTCAGCATCTATTCAGACACTAATACCAATACTGGCCACTCCAAAAATATCTTTCTTTTGCAGCCCCTTTAGGGCAACAGAGACAAGGGCCACAAACCAATTTAATTGGGCAGTGGGGATTTCCCTTAGAGGAGAAAGCACTCACACTATGTAGGACTGACGTCTTACCCTATTCCCCTTTTGTAGTCTGTGACAGGAATAAGTCTATTGGCGACAGGAGGGACACACCAGCCATATGGCTACAACACTGTTACAGCTATTGGGGACCAACCGACCTCCTAATAAGACAACTGAAACTCACAATAAGCCAGTGCAGCCCACCATACACCTGCGGTTTTCCCTGCAGAGTTCTAGAAGATAGCGAGCCAGCTCCATGTTATCCTTGATGTAACATTATTCCTAGCCAGTGCTTGTGGAGAACACCAAATGAGGGACTCCATCTAGTCTGCTGGCCTTTGCTGGCCTTCTATTCCCACTTTCTTGTTTTGAACAGTTTCATTGTAAGTGAGTAAAGTATTAGAACATTAACTTATATTGTACTGCAAAGCCTGTTCCAGTAAACCTGTCAAAATTGGCATCATTACTAATAATATTTAACACTTATATAGTGCTATGCATTTTCAGAGTACTGTAGACATTAACTTAATTAACAAGTGACAGTTTCACAAGCAGAAGCTCTCCCTGCAGCACTAGTCTGCATGCCTGAATTTCTCACAAAATCTCAAACTCTGCATTAATCCACTTGTCTTTCATCCTTCTGAAAAGATTATCTTCCTTTTTATTTGCCTCCTTTGGACATATACACCCATGCTTTTAAAAACCAAGCTATTAAAAAAATTTAGGTGGAAGAACACTGACTTAACATAAGCTAATTGGAAAATCCACATTACCCTACTTTTCAGCCTAAATTACACAGAAATCAAAGCTCTATCAAGCACATATCTGGACAGAATATGTCTCTAAATTGGTGTAAAGTGTACTTAATATTGATTGCTCTGCAATTTCCCAAACTGTTCAGAAACACAGAGACATAATTAGGTTTTATTTGAATTTTTCCTTCAGGTTTAAAAAGAAAGATGGCAAAAAAAATCAATACATTAGTCTATCTACAGAAGTAAAGTAAGTGAAACTCCTGTCGCTAGCAATTTATCCTGTGAATTCACTAGGGAGAACAGTATTCAGTTCTAAGAGCTGTATTTCAGAGGAGGTCTATGCAGCCCATTCTAATTTCTAAAGTTTAAATTTAGGGATGCTGGTGTTACATCTGGCTTGTTTTCCACTCATAGCCCACCAGGCAAACTCAGCACCCACAGGACACGGTCATACCAGACAGAAGACCCCCCTACTTGGCCCACCTACTCAAGGATGTGAAGAGCCTTACTCACCTTGGCCTTCATCGAGACACTTCAGTTTACAAAGGCAAAGGAACAACTTGACAAACGGCACCGATAAGCCTGTCTTCCAAGATGCTCATGAATATTAGAACCCACAACCCGCGTGGGCAGCGCATGCACTTGCTGCCCACATGAGCCACATGCCTCCATGTCACACAGTCACTGCAAACACCACTGTGTCCTGCAGCACCAGACTCAAAGAAACCAACAGAAAACACAACCCAAACACTCGCACAAGACGGGAAAGAAACCCCCATTAAGACACAATCCTATCTACAGCCAGCTGGGTGCTGGCTATGGGGGCTTGAAACCTCCTCACCACTACACTGAGAGCAATTTCCACAACCAAAAAACAGTATCTCAACAAAGAGAGCACGCAGAGCTGCTGCTGGCTTTGGCAAAGCCCTCAGCATCCACAGTCTGCCCTCCCCAGATCCCCCAGGAATGGTCCTGGGGCACACAACCAAGAAAGACTGACAGATCACAATCTTGGCAGCATTTGGGTTACTCACGTCTGTTGTCCTCAGATCAGCATCTCTCCAGGATGGGGCCAGGCCTTGGAGGACAGTCTCCTCCAAAACTCTCGTAGATCCTCATGATGGAAACTAATGTGAGGATAGGGCAGCTGAGCCCTAACGAGGCCATGCTAAAGCTGCACAGCTGCCTGCACTGATGAGGGAGCACCACAGCAACCCAAGCCTCCAGCAGCCAAACCCTAGGGGCTGCATTCCCACTCTTTTATGGGAGGGCAGGGTGGCGGCCATGGCTAAAAGCTCCCTTCCCGCCCACCAAAATGGCGGCTCTGAGGGGGGTGGGTTAGGGTTTGCTGTTTGGTGGCCTGCCTCATCTGGAGGGGCCCCACTCCTGCCGTGGCACCTTGCTGCGGGTACTCCTCTCCCATTCAGTCGCAGTGTCCCTGGTCATTACACACCACCACCATTTTCTTCAGTATCCGCATGACTGCTGGCAGCTTTCCTTAAAATCCCAGCTTCTGGAGTCAGGGGGTTTGTGCTTTTCTGGTCCTGTTTCAAAGGAGAGTTTGTACCTGCTTGAAAACATCAATGGCTAAACCACTCCAAACATGTGGGTGCTACCAGAAAAAAAAGCATTACAAGTGCCTCTCCCTCCTTTTTATAAGCACCTGGAGCCCCATGCAGTCTGAGGGGCCTTGGTTTCCGCACACGCACAAACTGCTCAGGTTGTGCACCCACATCTCTGGAAAGCAGCTTCTCTATATGGTGCAACTGCTGTGAGGATTTGGCCATTACGTGAATGTTAATTTATAGTGTAACAGTTATATTGGGAAGTGATGTTTCTTCTCAGTTGCTTCTTGTGTAGAAGGGGACACAGTCCCATGCATGCTCAAAGTGTGACAGGCAGGGAAACTGTTGTAAAATATTTCAGGTGGCACTTCCCATAGGTCAGTCAGCTGATGAAAATCAGCATTTCTCCACTAAAAGCAGTGCAAACAGTCATATAGCCTGATTATTGCAACAAATCCATCACTGAAAAAGTGCATTGTAAGATCTAAGTGCCTGCTAAATTAACTGTTCTAGATCCAAAGACATTTTTTATTTCACTTCAGTATAAAGACGTGTAATGCCGGTAAGCTGTTTGGTCACAGTGTGTTTATGCACAAACATGCACACACAAAAATAGCCAAACTAACTTACTGATCTATGATGAGTGATTCTGAAACAACCTTAACACTATCACGCCAGCGCACAGTGCGAACAACAATTCACAATTTCCCTTCCTCTAATAGACAGCTCAAACACTAGCGAAGCTCCTATCAGAGCATTTAATATCTGCTGTAAGCCTCTGTTTAGCAGGAAGATTACATCCCCCAGATTTCACAGTTCAAAAGTTCATACTGTACTGTTCTATTTATAGACTTGCCTGACATTGCCTCTTCTTTAGTACAGATATTCTGGAAAAAAAAAAAAGAATCAGTCTGAAATATTTTGGAACATGGTTTTAAAGAGTTTATTTTATGCAGACAGCACCATCTCTCAGTCCTGCACCCAGTCAGGAGGAGATTTGGTTTGCTGGCATGGAGTTTGCAATCAAAATTTCTTCTGACCTCTCATTAGACTTGAAACTTTGAAAATAAAGTTAAAATTCAGAACTGAATAATCAACACTAAAATCAACATATGCTTTGCTTCTAGTTAATAATTTTCTCAGGAGGAACAGAATGATTTTTGGAAAAAACAACAACAACAACATTTAAGGGATTCACAGGTTAAAAATTACTTTTGCTGGAACAGAATGGTCGTGAATAGAAAGACCCTTCCAGCCTGTACTTCCTTGATTATTTTTATATCTAGTTTTCACTTCCCATTGTGTATCTTTTCTGTAGGTCTTTCAGCAAGTAAATCCCTTGTACTCTATCTTGGTGCAGGACTGCTTTAGAAACACAAAATTGATATTCTAAGTCATCTCCAGATATTCAATTCCAGAGAGATAAGATGCAGGCCTTGGTCTAATCTCATTTACACAGATCAAAATCAGAACTCATTTCACTGGAGTAAGCAGTGCGACGCTGCTGTAAACCTGCACTGCTTTGTACCTGGGGCAGTTCTGTGTGTGATGTTTTTAACACATCTCTGTGCCAACTCATTTGAATGTATTCTTTAATCAAACCTCTTTTTTAAAAATGAGGAGGCACTCGTGCTTGTGAAGAGCTCTGGCCTGCCAGCACTTTCAGGTCAACATCCTGCATGCACAGCCTCCATCCAACTCGACCCTGCCCTGATCTGGGGCTGGCATTATCATGTCAATTTGCCTTTTTATTCCTCAGTACAAATTATCAAATACCTATTTTATTTACCTATTTTATAGCTGGACTGAAAAAGAAAAAGTTAGTGAGAAGGAAAGCTTTTGAAGCAAATTAAGGAGAGGTCTCAGATTCACATATTCTGGAGCTGCAGAACAAAAGCAAAACTGCACTGCCATCCTTATTGCCAGAATTGGGTCTAGAGAGTCTTGTCTGGAAGTACACGTCCTTGCAATATACTTAGCAAAGCACTTTATGATTGTTATATGTGTTGACTATCTTTCAAGTGCCATCTCATCTAGTTAGAGAAATTATTTAGTTACTGATTCATCTGAATATTAAAAATATCACACAGTATTTCTCAAAAATGTTTCTCTGTAAGTAACAATGTCGGTACTATGGCTAGTTTACTAAGTGAAGCACAGGTCTGAGAGACTTTTGTAATTGAACGCAGCTTGTTTTGACTTGTCCACTGTCTTCAGGTCACAGGTAGCTGAAGTATCCCCTTAGTCACTTGCTGCACGCAGCATCATCTTCCAGGGAGCTGCTTCTCACCATCTTTTCTGCACCATGTTTCCCTTATGGTGTCATGATCTAAAGCTGACAGAGGGTTGTACATGACTTGCCTGCACTGTAAGTAAGGATCGAAAACAGTGGGACAACCTCATTCTTGTCCACAGTACTCCAGAGGTCATGAAGTATGTGCTTGAAGGCACATGTGTGTTTAATCAGTTTGGACATTAAAGAAAATCAGGCTCAAGTTTAGGCATGCTCTATCCGACAGGAACTCTAGCTTGCAACCACAGCACCCAGATTTCAGGCATATATCTTGCATCTTTACAAAAGAACACAATTTTCTGCCTAATGCTATTCCACTCCCTTTTCCCAAGGGGAATGCACCTTCTGAAGGCATAATCTGTAAGCTCCTTAGCCAGCATATTTGACAAGCTTTGCCCTGCTAGTCCTCACAAAGCAGCCCGCACACCCTCGGTTCACACTCCTCTCAGCTGAGATGACAGAAGCAGGGCATTCTGAGTGCCACTTCTCGTGCTCAAACTGCGAGTAGCGAACTGCTTACACAAATCCTCCTCTTAAAGCTGCTGGCCCAGCGTGACAGCTTTCGGCGTGGTAATGCAGAGCTGTACACCTGCAAGAGCCAGCTAGCCTGCAGTGGTGAGAATGTTTTGATCGCAGACTGCAGTAAATATTTAATTATCGTGTGATTTCATCTGTGCAAACCTCAAAGCACTTCTCAGTATCAATACTTGCTCTAGTTATGTGTAACCATCTTTCAACTTTAAGAAATATATTCAGGAGTGATAATAAATATTTCATAAAACTGTAACTAAAATCTGTTTGTAGACTTTAGGTGACCTGCTGCTTATTCTGAGGTGAGAGGAAGTACTTTAAGAGTGTATTAATTTCAAATAATTTTAAAGAAGTCTTGTATTTGTTGGATATCAGCTTTACCCAGCTGAAAATCAAGGCCACAATGACTCAGTCATTATACTGTAACATGAATTCACTATCCTCCCTTCATACAACATACACAGCATGATTCAAGGTTAAGCATAGAATATCAAAAGACTCATAGCATGGACAATTTTAATGGTAAAGGAACCTTGACTTTTACTGATTATATTAGTTCAACTAAAATTGACCTTCAATATATGAAGATTTCATTTTCACAAATAAATGGTATGACTGATGCCTTTTATTAAGCTTACAAAAAAGTAATCAGAATTGAAGCTTTCAAGGCCACAATCTTTCTCAGTTTAAATTACTGATAACGGAAGGAAACAGTTATGAGATCTTAAAAGCTAAACTAAGCTTTTTTTTTTTTTTTTTTTTTTTTTTTTTTTCTTAGTAAAAGGCAGTTGTATTACTAGTGGGGTCCCGCTAGCTAGCATTGCTGCTAAATAACAACATGCCACTTTCCAGCATTATCACCAGAGTTGTCACTTGTGCATATTTATCCAGTTAATGGGATGGATTTATTACAAGTATTGAATAATTTGGACCCAGCCTACACTGATGTGTTTTATGGCATGTGGTCAACACAACTATTACAGCATGAATCTGCAACTGCTCTATAAACTGGAGCATACAGCCATTAAAATGAATGAGCACAAGTGTTTGTTATGCTGTTTTTAATTATATGTTTATCTCTTTCTCTTTTATACTTCCATTTTATTTATACCACATGTGGCCACATATGGGCCATGGACGTCATCTTAGGGAGTTTAGGCAAACCCTAGGCAATCATCTTACTTTATTTAGGAGGGTGTAACTTACCTTAGCAGCAATTATAAGGCTATACGTCTAAATTTGCATCCATATTCCTGATTTTTAGTGAAGTCCAATATCCAGAGTTGAGGGTATTCTAAAGCGAAAAGGAGCAAATAGATTACTCCATCATGTGGCACACTGATTATGAGAGGTATTGGACTCTACTCCCTACTAGGAGTTGGACTCAAAGATCCTTGTAGGTCTCTTTCAACTTGGGATATTCTATGATTCTGTGATTTTAATGCTTATCACAGATTAGAGATAGCTTTATTATTTAAATTTGATGTTTACCTTATGAATTCTTGAAGAATTTGCTTTAATAACGTTTGTAGAACAGAAAACCCTGGAGACAGAAACTCATGGATCTATTAGCTTAATAACTAATAGTTTAAAATGATCGTTTAAAACACAAATTGATGATACATTCAGGGCTCAGTTGTGTTTTCTTTAAGTTCTGCCATGAAGATAAATATCATTCCCTTGTGTACTGATGAAAATTAGTCTGAAAAGATAACATATACAATGGAGAATGTCTCTGATAGTACAGCTCTACAGCCAATGGACAGGGAACCACTAGAAACCAGATTTTTTGTAATGGCACAAGAAACCCAGGGGAATGGCCCTTGCCTCTGAGGGCCATTGGTATCCTGTTAGGCCTGTGGTTTACACCATGAAGGCCATTTGACTTGTTCTTAGTTGGCTTATGGGCTTATTCTCACGTGGTTTTAACAGTAAGATTGAAAGGAAGTTGAAAGCACTCTTTGAGTGAGTTGTATTGCCTTCAAATTTGCTTTTTATGAATGTTAATGCCAGAAAGCACAATCATCTGAACTTTCATGAAAATCAAAGACATGTTTTAATCCGTGTACTTCCTTTGGACAGTTAGCAGTCAAAGATTTGCCAGACAGTAGTGTCCAAACACATGCATCTATGAAAATTTGCATGTATACATACATTACTTTTCCCATTGGGTGGGATATCAGTTGTACTCCCAGCTTCAGCTCAAGGTCTGTATTTTTCACATGACAGAATGTTAGCAATTTATGCATTTAGCTAAATCAGCTTAACCTGGGTCAAGCTACACCCATGTTGGAGTTCTGCCATCATAAGCAAAAAGAATTATAGATCTGATGGTACATGTTCTGATGAAGGAGAAGCAGTGACACTGGCCTAATCAACAGTTTAACAGTGACACTACTGGCTGCCTCTGAGGACAGGATCAGGTCTATTGAAATGATCAATTTAAGTTTTAAATTGTACTTTTAATTATTTAAAATAGAACATTGGCAGAGCCAGGAAAAAAAAATCCCTTTGTGTCAAACAGTAATTACATCTGACTTTTCCACTGAAAACTCTTAAGTGCTGTAGTACTGCATTATAACTGCTTAAAAGTATAATGTTCTTCCTTGTGCATAGTTCAGATTGTGCACTGAACTAGATAGCTTTGTTACTAGGGCACACGGCTCTCCGTTCCTGGAACCCTGCTTGAACTCTTTACTTAAATGAATACACTGGTTTTGCTCAGTCATTAGTAGGCAGTAACTCATATCGAATTGTATTGCGTTTAATTCAGGACAGTTGGCAGTCTCTGCACAAGAGAGAATCCAAAATGAGCCAGCATATAAAGGGGGGGAAATGTCTTCAGCTTAAAGCTGGGGTTACCACTAGGGCAAGGAGGGGATTTTCTCACTCCAGCACTCCAGCTGTCTGTATCAGAACTGGTATTCAGTTCCTGGTACTCTGAGGCCTGTAATCTGGTGACGGAGAAAAAAAAATAAAAAAAAACCTCTCAAATACTCACTTGGAAAATAGAAAATTGTAAATAAGCCATGTAAAAAAAAAAACAGAAATATACATGCTCATGCATCAATCACCGCAATTTCAGATTCAATGCCAAACAGAGGGGATGAATGAGGGCTCCGCTCAGTTAGGAAGAGTGCAAAAATCAACAGCACTAAAGCTACTTTTCAGGTTAGCATAATCTTCTGTCTGCAAACACTGTCTGTTTTATCTGATTTTTTTTTTTATTGGACAGCTGTGATCTTCTCCTTTCAAAACCTTGTCACTGCCGTTCAGCAGAAATGTAAGTGATATGATTAAGGAACATGGCATCTTGTATAATCGGTCGTAATCATTATCTAGGGGTTTCAGTAACATGACACATGCACAGCAACAGCAGCATCTGCTATGGACTGACAGATATCTCAAGCTCAGGATGATGGAAGCACACTCAGGGATTTGTAAACTTGTCTTGGCTAATGCCACTATCCTGATGTGAACCTGTTGTTGGCTATGCTGCTTAAAGGCCAAAGATTAAAAGTGTTTTATAAAGTTCATCCTATCCCTCATGAACCCACATCTCTGGCTGCTGTGGGATGTATCACCTTAGCAGACCTTTCCCACTTTCACTGATAGGGTGGTACTTTTGGAAGCAGCTGTAAAAAGCAGAACTCTATTTTTACAGCATTTCCTCACCACACATTAGGTTGGTCTTTTACAAACACTTAGTATTGGATTAACTGTGTTTCCAAAGACGTCAACAAAGTTGAATAGCATGTAAGTTATAAACACTAGGGGATGGATTCCCTACTGCAGGGGCACGTGGCAATAACGCAAGTGAGAGCTACTGTGTCCACGCTGCTTGCCTAGAAGCTCCGTACCCTACGTATGTGCTGAAGACTGCTGGCCATAGCCCCAGAGACACCAGCCATATTCTGGACACTTCATAAGGGAGATCTGAAGTCTGTTTAACTGCAGACTAAAACCAAATCTCTCACTTTCTGCACGTGTTTCCTAGCCACTGTGCTATTAAAAATCTGGGCGAAGTAGAGATGAGAGATGTTTTCCATGCCTCCTTGTTATAACAAGGTCACTGGAAGGCAAATGGCAGTGAGCCAGGAGAGGAACAAGCAATTGAGGATCAGGCCAGAAATGGGATACAGGCAATTTTTTTATTATTATTATTTTGGCAAAATTTAGAACAGCTGTAGGCTGCATTAGTTTACTCTGAGGTCTGACTGATTGCCAAGGCCATGGCTGGAGACATCACTTTTGCACACCAACTGTGGAAATTCATCATTCCTCCCCATCGACATCAGAGGAATGAGACCTGGGCACTGTTCATTTATTGTGATTCCAAAATTTTGCTTTCAGTCACTTCTAGACAGGCTCTTGTATTCAATCTGCCTCATTCAACTTTTTGTAAACATTACTGTGGCTGTATTTCTGGGACTTTTACAAGGTAATCAAGCAGCAGACATTGTGAAGTCAGATTTGTTCTGCAATGAAGCAAAGGGCTTTTTAAGCAAACATGGTAGTTTATAAGGGTAAGGTCCATCTAGACAGGCTAGTACCTTTTATGTGTATCTGTCATGCATGTCAGCTACAGGAGCGTGGAATTCAATACTCACAACTAATGGATCCCAAGTAACATTGAGGGTTATTCCAACTAACAGCAGGGATTATGTTTATTATTCAACAATTGTTAATAATGATCACATTGTAAGAAGTCACAATCTGTTCTTGGACAATCTTTAAACAGGTTAAATGCTTCAAATTAATTGCCTAAACTTCTTTATATATTACATACATTCTTACTCCTGAGAAGAACTATAGATCGTGCTGCATCAAAGCATGTTATCTAAGAATAACGTGGCTTATTGGTCCGAAAGTATTTTTTCCCATTTTAGTTTTTTAAGGCTTTCTGGATAAGGATGCTTTGTAACATTTTATATTATGATTCAGGTTCCCTTACTCTCACCACATAGGACCTTATTCCACAAATAATCTTCTCAGGTTAGCTTTTTTTGATTATGGGAATCAGCTAGGCTGATTTATACCATTTGAGAATCTGGACCATTGAGTTCAAGAGGATGACTAATGGAGTCAGGTGCTCATCAAGTTCAGTGACGGTATCAGAATCTGATTCTGCTTGTATTTGGGGACAAAGGATTGAGACCTGATGAAAGGAGAGGCAATTAGTTAACTGCATTTATGAAGGATACAAAAACAGAATGCAAATGCACCTGCCTCTTTAAGGCTTCTTCTGCTATTGCCTTGTGGAACAAATAAAAATCGTTTTGCTTTATTCTCAAATACAAACATATTGAATGATTATTGTGTCAGTGCCAGGATGTAGGTATCAAAATTCACTCTTCCTTCTTGTTTTCTTGCAGGTCAAGGTTTGAAAGAAAAATATGTGTATAAATAAAACAGGAACAGATCAGATGTAAAAATCCACCTGCTCCATTTATTAATGTGGTTTTGCCTGGGAAAATATAGTGTTGGGAATTAGGTATCATGAAAGTACAGCTAGATAAATTTAAACAGAATCTTGAATAAAGACACATTTGGGTATATAAAACAGGATGAGATTAAAAATAGTATAATCAAGGGTACAAAAAGAATATGACACAACACGGCAATGATCAGAATTTCCACTCTTAAAAATTGCATTTTTATTGAAGACATTGCCACAGATGAAGTTACTATAGCTGCTCCCACTTTCTGTGTAGACGTTAGCAGGTGTTCCTGCCTTCCCTTTGCCTCTGAGACAAACACCTGCTAATATTAGCTACCTACTTGCAGTCCCCACCAGAAGGAGCTTAGCAGATGATATTTTCATTGGATTGTGCAATAATGTGAAGTCTTCTCTAATCTTATTTGGCACATTACCCATTGGATTTATGGAAATCCTCAATGAACTTTAACCTGGAGGTGTAACAGTCACACAAACTCTGTGTGTGAGTGTGTGTTCTGGTGGTCATGAGGTGTGCTCTTGACTTTACCTACTGCTTAGGTCTCTGACTAGTTCTACAAGTAACCCTTAAATCCAAAGGGAATTAAGTATAAAAATCAGTCTTCCAAACACATAGAACTTTGGCTGATTAGCATGGAGAAAAAAAGAATTAATAATGAGGAGAAAAAAAAGATAGCCAGAAACTACAAACACCAGGGAGCCTGTTTCAGTGTTACTTGAAAATAAAGCAACAATAGCAAGACTAGTCATCTCATTAAATAATAATTTGTTATTTCCCTTTAATGCTGCACATGTTCTTTAATGGCTGTGACTTCTTAAGACAGTTGGACTATGATTTCCACACATTTATCAATAGGAAAGTTGTATAACTTTTAATGAGTCCTTGAACTGACCACCTGTGAACAAGAGGTATCATAAACCTTGTCTCTTGAAATATGAAAAATAATTTGAACATAAGTTTTCCTTGATGTGGCTGATCTAAAGTGGGTCTTGAAATTACTGGCAGACAGCTCAAGCCATGCTCCCTACAAAATTAAAACGTCTGCTTCTTCTGTCCAATGGCAAGGAGTAGATGTTCTCATTTCTCACATTTGGAAAATTGCAGGTAATTAGAGAAGGAAAAAGGTCTCTGTGTATTAAAGATTGATTCTTTTACTAGAAAGGCATATTGTTATATTTCCTTGTGACCAGAGTCCAGCCATCAGGAGAACTTCCCAGCTGTTGAAACTAATCCCATGGTCTTTCATGTCTACATGATTTGTTACTTGGATGCCTTGGGTATGTGCTTTGAGCAGGATTCTGGACTCAGGGGAATTTCATTTTCATGTGAAGCCAAATTAGTATAACTTGCCACAAAATTTCAGAAAAAAATCGTGTGAAAAATGTCACTTCATTTCAGCTGAAATGTTTTGTAAGTTTTACCAGCTCTGACTACAGAGCTGATGACTGATTATAAAATGGAGTCTTTCTGCATTTCATTCTTATTTATATATCATTTATATATCATCTATTGGATTTTCCTTCTTCATTTTTGCTTCACTGTTTTGTTCAAATGTTAATATTTTTTATTTAAATTACATATCCTCTGGCATGTGTTTCCACATTCAGAGATTTCTTTTCCATTAACAGTGTAATGAAATAATGCTGTATCAATATATCTTTATGAAAATTTTCAAAAAATACATTTT
>VXAL01017262.1:128991-151186 GCA_013399475.1 Chauna torquata
CAACATGGAATTTTCAAATATATTTAAATATAATAATATTTTTTTCAATGCAAAGCATTTAGATGTTGCTTTCAATACAGAAAGTTTTACTTCAGCATTTGTTGTAAAATGTTTTATGTTGATGTCTTCAAAGGTAAATAGTTTCAAAGCATCAGTTTTTCAAAACATTTGAAATTCTGCATTTTTATCACAAATCAGGAAGAAATAAAATTTTTTAAAATTGAATGAAATTTAAATTCCTGGTTTACACACAATTCTTTCATTTTTATTTCATAGGTATGTATTATCTTCCAACTCTGAGCATGTTGCAGGAACAAAATGCATACACTGAAACTCCCATGCGATTTTTAGGAAGACTGTAGATATGTTGAATTCATTTCCCAGTATCACCTCTGCAAGAGAGAATGAAGAAGAAGCCAGAAAAAGTTAGAAAGCAAAACCACCACAAATGCACAAACTGTTTTTACAGAAATACTGGCATAAACAAGGTAAATCCATCCCTTCACTCAGATGGCAATTACATCACAGGTAACACAATGTTTTACTTCTTTCAGCAGCTTTACAGAGGTAACCTCTTTGTGATTAATATATTTTGAACAATTTTTCCTGTGTGCTGGAATGAATCAGGCTTTTCTCTGATGCTAAACATAAATATCCTACTGTAACTCCTGTCTTCTTCTTGCATAAATAAAAGCTCTACAGGCAGTGGAAAGAGGTGCTTACTATTGTGTTTCGGTTGTGACAGTGTCAGAAAAAAAAAAGAAAAAACATGCGAGGTGATTTCCAAGGGGCCATCTTTATCCTGATGAACATCCATAAAGAAAATGTAATTGCACCCTTTTAAAATATCATCCTGGTGCCACAGAATATTCTGTGGATCTGCTGAGTGAGTTGCTGCACCAATAATGCTGTCCTTTAGTTTTCACGCACTTTTAATGGAAATATGTGAAAATCAGGAACTACACAGCATTCCTTTTTTGTGGCACCAGTCTCAAATGAGCTAGGTCCCTCATTTTTCCATTTGACATATTAGAATGAATATACAGCAGGAGGAAGCTGCCTTACATTTTCCATTCTTTGTGCTAAATATAATCTCCCAGCCTAAGTTCTGAATCACATCCCCCAACTATTTCCTGCTCCAATTGTGCCTTCACTTGTGATGCTTTTATTTACCATGTCAGCTCGCACCTTTCTTAACAGTGTTGCTTTTCTTCCCCTTCAAACAAATATATCCTTTTCTCTATGGCAATTTTTGAAATGTGTGCTCAAACCAGAGGTTAGACAAACCTTATCAGTATGCGTGCGTGTGTATGTGTGTGCACTTGTGTATGTAATTCAGGTATTTTCTCTTACTGAGCAGGACAGTTGCATTGGAAAGCTCGTAAAAGCTCGAGTGGAACAACAGCACAATGCATGAAAGGGGGAACCGAGATTCTTTTTTTCCATAATTTTAGCTGAATGCATCACAAAGTGGCAATTATATGGCACATTTTTCTTCTAAAAAATTGGCCTCGTTGTGCCTCTAGACAACAAAACAGCATGAAGAAACCATACAGGCACAGCTTGGTTCCAAATAACCATGTTTACCTAATATACACAAATATGCCAGGCCTAACTATATAAATGTTGCTGTTCTGACTTATTTCTGGAAGTTTCTGAAACACATAACATGGTGAGTAGAAAAGAACATTCACTATTTATTTTCACTGTAGGAAAAGGCAATAAGTTTCAAACATAAACATTATTCGCAACGTGATAGGGAAAGATAACAGAAGTGTCTGTGGAGCATTTTATACCCACTCATACAGTGAAAACCTTGCAATGGAAAAAAACAGTGGAGGTGTGCAGCTCGAATTTATATAGCATGCATTTTGATTTATCTAGAAAATATTCTTGATGTTATTTAATTTAAATTGATTCCTACTGTATTTTTCTTTTTTCTTTTTATAACATATTCAAGAGATTCTCAGGGTGACATTAAACACTTTTAAGAGATCTACCACTTTTCTCCTCTTTTGTTATCTCTTGGGCAGCTTCTTACAGCATTCAAAACTGGCGCCTGAGTTTTAAAGCTCTCTCACAAGATTGCTGTCAAATGAGGTCTATTGACAAGGAGGTTTCCCTCTGGGGACCTAATGTAGTGTTTGAATTCATCGGAAATTGCAAATGATGCAAGATGACTCAAAAAAAATATTCCCAACAAGCACTCAAGAATTTCCCAGACCAGAAGTGTGCCTGACTTTAATAAGTGGCATATTCAAAATGTAGCAAAAAAAATAATTCATTCTGATTCCAGAGGAATCCACAGCAGATGAGCACAGCCTGTGGCACTTTCTGTTTCAGCGTACTTGTGTCGAGGGCACAGGGCTGAGATGGCGAAGTGTCCTCCTTTTCTGCCAAACCTGGCAGATGACATGGTTAAGGGCTGTAAGAGGCACCCCTTACCATTAGTCAAGTTTTGACTTGAATTATCCTGTTGGTGGCTTCCAAGAGGATTCTTACAAAACAGATTTGCAGCAGTCATTCCTTGCTCACAATCACCAGTCTGAGAGTTTTGCCATTTTCTGGCTTCTAGAAAAAACAGAATTTATAGGGCCTGACTCACCTCTCAGCTGGAACAGAGATCGGTGCTGAAATCCAGCAAACATGGTTTCCACATGTCCCCAAGGCTGCCAAAATTTGTATTGGTTTTCAGTTCCAGCTGTGTCACTTTTTGGGTTGAGGGTGACGAGTGGGCCCACTGTGAGTAGCTCTGTTCCCTGACTCGTGCCCATCTCGAGGGTCTCCCAGAAAGTGCTCTGCGATAGGGACTGCCCCATGGTATGAAATGTGGGAGTCCTGCTCAGCGTCCCTATGTAGCCTGGTTAAATTGTGGTATGTCTGGCGCTGTAAATATAATCATAGCTGCCATTAAAAGTAGTACAAATTAAAAGAGGTGCAAGGAAAGGAAGCTGGAGGGAAGGAAAAAAGTATGAAAAGTGCAAAATGGGAACACTGTTCATAGGGTATTTTTTGTTTGTTTTTGTTTCCAAAATGTTTCACACCATAATTCACTTTAAGTCCCACATTTTATTCCTATGAAAGTACCCCCAACAACATCCCCTCCCCTTTTTGCATTTACTTGCTTTTTAAAGCATTTGAAAAAACATGACTCATGTTTGGCTTTTTGTTTTGTTTTTATTTGGTGGTTTGGTGTTTGTTTATTTGCAGGGACAGAGGAGGCTCCACTTAATTACTTTCTTATTCCTCTCCATTTGTCCATTCTAGTAAACTTGAATATCTTCCTTCAGTTCGGAAAAACTAGATTCTGACTAAATGACAGCCGTCTCTTTCCTCTGGACACTTTCCAAAAGCCAGAAAATACTGAGAAATTCTGAAACAGCAAAAGCAAATTTGGGGGGGGGGAGAAGTAAAAAAGGAAGTAAAAAAAAAAAACTAACATTCTTTTGCACTTTCTTCCCACCCAAATATGAAACTATGAATCCTTAAAAATCACTTTTTGAAAACAGAATTTAAAAATTTCACTTGAAGTGACTTTTTGTAGCTATGTTTTACACTCCTTCTATAGAAAATAAATTATTTTGTGCTCATTCACATTTTTTTTTGATTAAAAATAATTCTTGCCAGAAATTTTGAGGAAAAAAAAAAAACAAGCAGGTCTAATAAGTCCAAAATATAACCAAGCTTACATTGTTTACCAATAGATTTGCTGCAAAAATCAATATGATTATTTAATATACAGCAGTGAAACACAACAGAAGATTTTTAAAAGACAGCCTTTCCATGAAGAAACAGTAAAAGATCTCATCAGATATCTATTCAGTTAGGAGAACCAATGAATAAAGAGATTTTTCAGGGCACTTAATTGAAAAACTCTGTTTTCTTCGATAAAGCATCCTGTAGCGTGGGTCCCTTCCTCTCTACCTCTTTATGAGTCCTCATTTCAATACTCTGGTCCTAAGGGAAGGATTTTGTGCTCCACTGAAACCAGTTCCATCATGGATCTAGTCCCATAATAGTGAAATTCAAGCTGAAGAATTAACTTCTTTTTGTTGTTGTTGATGTTATTTGAGTAAATTGAATAATAAGAATAATCTCCTCCAGCTGGGACAATGGGAAGGCTCTGGATCTCTCCCACTTCTTAAGCCTATCCTCTTATTCCTTTTCTAGAAATCATAACTATTTGATCATATGGGTCCAATTGCTTCAAAGCCACTACCTCACAACCATTATTTTTCCACCAATTTCATTTAGCTTCTTTTTTTTTCCCAGAGTTCTGATCCTTATTCAAATTAAAAGCAAACAAACAAAGAAAAACATCTCTTTATTCCTTTTCCTTGCCCAAACACCTTGCAAGACAAAGACAAATAACCACTTTGATCTGGAGAGAGCATGGATTTTCTTTCTTCTTTAAAACAGGCAGAGGATATTTGTGCGAGTGAAGGATCAGGGTCAGGACAGGCAGAGCTTGTAACTGACGTTGTCTGTCTTCGGGCCATGCAACTGGGCTGCAAGTTTCCCTAATGTCTTGGCACTGATCCATGCCCTGACCTGGAGACACTGAGCTGCAACGAAGCAGCCGGTTAGGTTATAACCTGAAGCTGGTTCAAGCAGAGGTCCCGTAGGTGAACTCTGGCTGCATTATCCACTAAGCTGCCCTGAACTGGCAAGCAGTTTAAGCAGGAATGGGTTGTTTTTGTCAAAAATCATAATTTCCCTGGGAATCAGAATGGTATAAAATAATGAAAAAAATACAATTGCAAAACTCATTTTCTATACAGTGGAAAAGTCATTTTATTGAAATTTATTTTTTCTGTTTTTCTCCTTTATGTAGATTCTATAAGAATATGCTTCTTAATACTTCATTCCAGTAGCACATCTCCTGTTTTATTTCAAAGTGCACATTAAAATGAGAATAATACTCAGAAAAAAAAAACATTCTGGTGTATTTGCATTTGTTGAAAGGGACAAGCCATGAATGAATGCTACAACAGCATTTGTAATTTCCTCTGTACTCCCCTATTTTCTTAACATATTTGGCAGGAAAAAAAAAAAGAGAACTAAGACATGAATGCTGAACCTCAACTTCTGCAGACTGGTAAAACTCCATAATGTCAGTGGAGCTACTTTGATTTATATCAGTTGAAGGTCTGGCCTAAAAGTTTGCAGGAGTAATGGGAATGAGAGAATTTCAGCAGTGCTTCACTGACAGAGGAGAGATGTGCTGCAGAGAGCTGCACACGTAGTGCATGTCCATGACTGCTTACAAATTAATTAAACAAGTTTTAGATCTTGGTACTGGAAAGCTGGTTAAAACCATCTGTTTCTTTTCAGAATATTCTACTAGCTAGAAGAAAATGTGATCAAGATTAAGTCTAGGTGATAAATAGTTGTGGGTTTTTTTTTATTCTGCGGCTGAACCTAAAGATCTAAATAGTATTTGCGTCAGAGAGCACTTAAGTACAGATGTAAAGGTTTATTGCAGTGCGACAAACAAAATGATCTTAGGTTACTCTGCAATGTTTTGTTTCAACCAAAGCAGTGATTTAATTTATTTTGCATTTTGTTTAATCTTCCTTCTTTCTGCATACTTTAACCCTTGCAATATGGAAGCGTGTAATATATTTTGAAACAAATGTTGAAGGGAAATTTCCCAAATTTTTACTAAAACTAATTGTTGAATATGACCCAGTCTGAGGCCTCTTACACATCAGGCAATCAACAGGCTGATGTCTCAGTGGAGCGTTCCAGCAAATTACCTGGCACAGCCGTCACAGGGTAGCTGTGCTGGAGCACATCCGTGGAGCTGAATTAGAGGTTGTAAATTGCCTCCACAAATCCCTTCCCTTATAGTCACTTATTGTCCCACATAAGTAGCTATCATTTTAATTGACAGAGTGTTGTATGAGGGATGCAAAATCATGAAAAATATGAAGTACATCATACAAAGACAAAACACAGCTCCATTGAAATTATACCTTGTCAAGACAGAAAATATTCTGGTTGGCTGAACATGAATCAAAGAATTTGGAGGACCAGAATGCTGGAGTTACCTGGACTCAGAAAGTAAGTGTAGAAAAGGACTTGGCTTGCTTATTTAGACTTCTCTTTTTCTCTACCTTTTTCTTTTGTGTTGGTCAAAGGGTGAAAATTTAAAAAGGAAAAGCAGAGGGGAACTGAAATATAAATACTAACAACTTGTGTTTGTGGAGTGGATAGTCTAGAGACAGATAACGACACAGAAGCATTTCCCTCAGGACTGGTTTGAACCCAGCCAGAGTCCAAAGCAATGGCAATCGGTTGGCTTTTCAAGGGCCCACGCACAGTGGGTTTGTGGTCCGTGTCCCTCCCTCATAACGGTGTTTAAGTGGTTCACAGCCTCTGCATTGGCCCTATAAACAAAGATGAATTTCAGTGTCTGAACACATCTGTCATGTTAGGGTGTTGACACCATGCATGATGTTGCTTAGCAGTTTTGGTATTGCACACATTAAGAATTTTAGTAGTACCTCTTCTCCAAAACAGATACTTCATTATGAAAGAAATACATGGACGTATGTCTAATCACACTTTTGTCATCTTATGCTGCAAAGCCACATAGGAATAACCAATTCCTGTATCTTTCTTGCCTTTGTTTTCTGCTCCATGGTTTGTATTGCCCTATGAAATGCATGCATCGATAAAATGAAAATCAAGGTTTATTTTCTCCTTTTTTAAAAACAATAAAACTGAAACATACATGACCAAGAGGCTGAAAAATGTGATAAATAAAAGTCTATTGTCCTTACTGAGTTCTGTTCGACTTTGCATTCTGATAGCCCTCGCTGGCAAGGGAGAAATATCTTACAGCACAGATTTTAGTGGAAGTCAACAAAGCTGTTTCTGTCTTAAAGAGTGAGGGTGGAAGAATCTATACCATACTTTTTCTACTGAAAAGAGAGATTAAAAAAAGTTTACATCTACTATTGATTGATTTATTTATTTAATCCATCCACTGATAGCACGAAAGCTTCTGCTTTAGCACTTTACTCTTGATGCTTGACTGAACTATAGAGCTTACTTTTTTTACTGCAACCCTGAAATCAGCTTCAACATTGAAGGAAAGGCCATGACACTAGAGATTTTCAAGCAGATGGAGTAAAAAATATTGGTTTTGTGTGTATCGGTGCAGTAGGTGTTGAAAATATAAAAAAGAGGACCATTGATCAAAATAATAGATAGAAGCATTTTTTAATCTGCACAAGTCCATACATGTTTGTATCTCCAATTGTAAACACACATACAAAGACATGCAGAAGTGTATCTCTATCTCCTGAAGTATTTGGCATTATATATGTCTTTCAGCTTTTAGCTTGATTTCTTTGACAGTTCATCCAGAATACCATTTTCCCTTCCCTTGTGGCAAGCTATACATGTTAAGCCTTTTCTAACAGTCCTCTTCTGCTATTTTCTTTCTTTTGCTTGATGCATGTCTTGTTTTGTTCTTGAAGTAGAAAAGCACAAGTTCTCAAATAGATTTTTATTTCCAAAAATCAACCGCGTTTAAAGTACAGCCAGCTTGGTGAGGGTTTGCTTGAAGGGGAGGGAGAGATAGGTTTCTCCTGCTACCCCAACAGCACATGTGAGTGCATTGACCAACAGAAAAGTCAATCCTAGGGTGAGGACCAAGAAAACTAACTCCCCTTTTCTCTCCCCAGAGTTCAAACCTGAAGGCTGTTGACATCTCCTATGATTTAATCATTAGAATGAGTTGCTTTGCTGAGGGATGGCCTCAATGGAAGATCAGACTTCAGAGTTCAAAGATAACACTTGCACTAACAGAATGGCGTAAAAGAGATTTATTTTCTCAAGATAGATATTTATTAAATATACTCTGTGAGTGCAGGTTGCTATCAGTATATTTTCTGTCCTTGCATTCAAAGCACTTTTAAGGAAAACATGTATCACAATATACAGTTTATAGATGGGTAGACTAAGGCACACCAAAAACTTATTTATCAATTTTGAAGTAGCAGATCATATATCAGCAACATAAGTTGCAGAGGAACTCTGCAACCAACTGAACCAACTGGCTGGGGTGGCTTGTTTGTTATGCAAAGTATGTTAATGTACCTCAGGATTGACAAATGTTCTGGAAGGCAAAGCTTTTTTCAATGCAAAGTCCCCTAATACACCCAACTTTGCACTGAATATTCTGATAACTAAGAGTTAACTTTAATGAAAGCCTGTTTGTGCTTTAAAATGTCATATATAGCTTGATTAATGGAAATAGATTAGAAAGAAATATATTTTAATATGGAGAATGTACTTACCATTGCACTATCAGAGCACAACTGACATGGGACGCAGTCTAAACAAAAGTCAGCAGCTACTAATGAGGCTTGTTAGTGATGCTAATCTATGTAAATGTTATTAATTGAGAACATCTATCTTTTATCTCCAACATTTGGTAATCAGGCAATTAAAAAACAATGACATTCCCGGTGGTTGTTCTCCCAGTAAAAAAAAAAAAAAGTGATCAAAGAGTCCTGAATAAGGAAAGGGAAAGTCCCTTATCAAGAGCTGGGCCTTGCCTTGGGCTACCAGGCCTCATTAAAGGCAGAAAAGCTCTGTTGATCACCAATTAACCTGATTTGTAGGAACTCTGATAAAGACCTCAAACAACATGAGTTTTCTTAACTATAATAAATGACACAGTTTATTGACAAAAATAAAAACGTTTGGTTTGGAAAAGAACATAAAGGAGCTATTCAAATTGGATAGCCCTACCACACACCAGTCCTGAAAGACGTGGGATAGGTTTAACTTCACCACACTGGTGGCATATTATCAATGCCAGATACAGTCAAACCTATTAACAACCATATACACAACAACCAAATATATACATATTTGGTAGCTGTCACATAAATTTCTGTCATCTCTAGTCATAACAGACAGCAGATTGCATTAATTATGTATGTACTATGCTCATGAATGGAAATTCAGTGCTCTAGGGTGAACTCTGTATCTCGAAACATGAAAATAAAAAAAAAATAGGATATTTTCTTGAGACTTAATTGGTGGACATTTTGTGATTAAACTTGGTTTTTTTTTTTTAATCTTAGCGGTTGCTTTAAATTATCCCTAGTGTAAATTTCCATATGCCTTTTTAACCCATTCTTTCCTTTCTGGAGAATTTAATTCTTCTTCTCAGGTATTGTTCATAGTGTCATGACTAGTAGGTACAGCACTGCAGTGCAACTGTCAACTATAATTGTAATTATTGCCAGTGGTTCATTAATTCACATGGTGATGGCCTGTCCCTGTTTGTCTCTCTGGAGAAAGAGGGAATAGTAACTAAATATAAAACTTAGGCCTAGAGTTGAGTGAAAAGGTATTGCAAATATGGTACCAAACTCAAGCTTTCTATGTATTTAAAGGTTAAAAGGTTTTGCTTTCCCACTACAGCTATTCCACTAAACTTATGCATTGTGAATGTATCTGCGAGAGATAAAATTGTTTGTGTACTGGGGATCTTGCCAGCATTAGCATGTCTTCTAAAATTATACCCTGGGCTTACATTGCTTTATTTGCAAAATCTATTAAGAGCACTTTAGGTCTTCAATGATAAAATGTATTTGAGACTGTGAGACTAGACCTGCCTTATTAGGTCTATCGAGTAGCTGATGTCCATGATCTTTATGGGCCAGATCTGACTTTGATAAGAATCAGATTGGGTCATAAAGTGAAAAATATCACTGTCACTTTTTCTGACATATCCATTTGACACATGCAGGACTATATCTCAGATTTATACATCAAAAAATCAGCTCACTTTTCTTCCACATGATGGAGGCCTCTGTCATTTCTATAGAAATATTTTCTGTTATAAAATCTTTTTTCCTCCTTACATCTGCCTTTTTGATCCTCTATTCATTCCTATTCAATACAGAACTAAAGTGGTGAAAAAATCATGTGGGGAGGTCCGACACCATTAAATGAGCAATTTTTAAGAAACTTCAACTCTAATATACAGATTGATGATATGTCACATTTAGCAGAGAATGTTGGGTAGCAAAAGACATGTCTGAGAAGAAACAAAAAGGAGGCATGGCAGCAATGGTAGCATGAGGTTGCTACCCCTTTGAAGCTCAGGCTCCTTTTTATCAAGATGTTAAAGTGAAAGATCAGGTGCTTAATGTTGGAGTATGTGAATATTTTGGTCTGAGATGACATTTGTATGTTTTTGCTTTTGTAACTAATGCATCAGTGCCCCCCGCAAAAATAAAAGGTATTGGTTAGTAATACCATGGGTGAGCTTTTATCTTAATATATAGAACTGAGCATATTTTACAGCAAAGATAATTATCTCATACCAGTGATTTTGGCTGGTCTTTGATTTAACTGTTCAAGCAGATGCCACCATAAAGATTCTATTATGCGCAAACAATTGTATTTCATTGGTAAGTGCCCTGCATGCCTACCTCATTATTAGAACCCAATTAATTTTTCTTTGTAATAAAATGGAAAGACTTAGAGCTAACGGGAAGGCTAATCTAAAGAAATTTGGACCAACCGCAAAGAGTACCTGGAAGAAGCATAAAGAAAGAAGAGCAATAATTATGTGACACATGCACACACACAAAAAAGAAAGAACATGAATTGAAGTTTCAGAAACAGACCCAGGGAGCACAGATCGCAATCTGGCTAGATTGCGAAACTAGTACTAAGATGTCTTAATTATATGATTGATGTAAGCTTCAAAAGAAAGCTCAGTATTCACAATGGCTACAAGGTTATGAGTGTTATCTAATGTATAAAGACAACTACCACTGAAGGCAAACACCACACATGAAACTTGAGACCTTTCTGTTTCAGAACCAATCAATAATGTCTTATTTTTAGTCTATATTATGTTTAAGAAAATGTGATGACATCCTTGAGTGAAGATCACACAAATAATTACGCTAGTAATGACTCACTTTGTACGATCTACAAGGACTGGATCTACAAGGACTGTCGTTTGAATTCCTGTAACACTGTATGCAAGGGGACCTGGCTCAATTACCTGATAGAAGTATGTAGACTATTTGTTTGAAACAAACTGAAAAAAAGCACTGCTTGGGGACATTGATTAACACATTCTAACACAGTTCTGATTACTTTAATCTAGTGACTTAGCTCACCAGCAAATTATCTGTTTTCAAGATAGCAGGGTTAGCTGACACTGGGAGTTCCATCTCACAGGGATTTCCAGTATTTCAAAACTTCTCTCCAAATTGGACAATAAGCCTTTCAAATTTCATTATTTTGGGAACTTCTTTTCAAACTGGTCACTAGAATTTTATTTTGATTCAGTTTTATCATTATAATTGTTAATATCAATAGAAAAAAAAAAAAAAACTGACAGTTCTTCCAAAGGAACTTTTTTATAATTTGGGGTTAAAAATCGAACAAAGAAATCAATACAAACCTTTTTTCAGTCAAGCAAATCATATTCCGGAAGGAAAGCGCTTTCATTTCAGAATTTTAAACTAAAGGTAGTTTCTGAGCTTCCTGAAAATTTCCAGATGATGACTGATCACTCAGCATTTCTCTGACTGTCAGTGCCACCATCAACAAACTGCTTTTCTGCCTTTCTCTTGGTCCTAAGCAATTTGTTCCAGGGGATTGTGATCCACAGGTCACAGTGGCTGGTGAGAAGATTCCCTGTGAGTTTTGTGGTGATGCGGTGAAACAATCTCTCTCTCCCCAAAAACATTGATTGGGCTTATCTGCATTAAGATTAGGAAGTGTTATCTTTACATATAAAATACACTCACCTGTGTACACCCAACAAAGTCTATTCTAAGGAACTAGTAAGCATTTCTTTGCAAGTATCCAAAATTTCAGACCAACTAGATGGACATGGTGTAGGTCTTTATCCACAACGGACAGAATGAAATGATAAGCTAAAGGTTCTCTAAAAGCCATAAGTGCGTTATGGCACAGCATATGTTTTAAGTGCAAGCATCTACATAAACATTTTCCTCTGAGACAGGTTTGGGTTGTCCAAATGGCCTGATCCTTGCTGGGGTTGTAGGTGAAGCAGTCTTCTCCTCCACCTCTCTGATCTGTTTATTGCTGAAGGGTAACTCGCTTGCTTGGAGATACTCAAATACAGTCTTAACATGGTTGGCCCAATTCTGTTTGAAAGTCATTTTATGAGTCCTGATTGACCAGGTTTGATGGTAATAGAGTGAGAGTTAATGCTACAAGCATTACACAGAAGAGGCAAAAATAAAAGCTCTACTGTGCAGACAGGAAGGGTGAAGGGTCCATTGAAAATCAGAGAGATTAGCAACTCATCACATTATATGTGGGTTATCAGGAGACAGAGGTAATGAAAGTGAGACCTATATCCTTGATCAATAAGAGTTTGACTGCATTTTGAGTTCATTTTCCCCTGCCGAGAGTGAGACAGCAAGCTTACTATTGATCACAGTGTTAATCCATAACTAGTCTGGGCCCTAGCCTAGTGGAACAAGGAGGAAAAATAAGATAATAAGCAGGAACTCTTGATCTTTTATTATGGTGTGCTAGATAAAGAGAGTGCAAGGTTCAAGGTGAAATACTTTATGGTTAACCCCTTCTTTGCTGCTTAGTTCTGAGTGCATGAATTGAAGTAAATTACCCATACCCCATATATATATAATGGGGTCTGAGTAATTTTTTTATATATATAATATGTGTATNGAATTCTGTTGACAAACCTTGTGCTAGGATGCCTGCATGGGTATACAGATTACCATTCCATGTCCCTTCAGACCCAGGGGACAAAGACACTCATGTGGCATCTGAGTGTGATGCTAGGGCCACATCCTCAGCTGGTGAAGGCCTGTGTCTTTCCCCTGAAATAAGCAGGCAGAGGTTGCTGTAGATAAGAGAGGACGTGACCCTAAACCTCACCTTCAGCACTGTCCTTCGGAAACTGAACTTGCTGATTTTAGATGAGCAAGAGTTTCCATTGCTTGTATATTTACTCTAGCCTTTGTTACAAGCATGTCTAGACATTCTCTGGCCATAGGGTTTTGTTTTTTTTTTCCTTTCCCTCTGATGTCTTTAACTGACAACATGTGCAATTAAGACAACTTAATCTTTCCCATGGCAACAGCTGACTGATGTCAGAGACAGCAACGGTTTTGAGGTGAGCAGCTGACAGAAACTAGTGATGGCCAATTACCTTCTAACAGATCCTGGAAAAAGAAGGAAAATTAACATTGTTATTACAAACTTGTTTTGAAACCATAAACTATAGCTTCAGTAAGATATAAAACTAACAGCATTTCTTTCAAGACTAAAATGGTCTTTGTCTCATAATTACAGTTTCTAAAAGCACGAGAAATGAGAGTTTATGTTCCATCCACTTAGAGGTTAGAAGCACACCAAGAGCCTAGTAATGAAGGGAGCATCTTCTCTCAGTCCCGTATTGGTATAATAGAAATGTTTGCATCTGTATACGCACTCAGCCTTACTGCCTTTTTGTGTGAACCTGTCACATTTCAGCAGATAGTAGCTTAGTACTGGCATTTCTAATCTGAGATAAAGTTATCTATACTACAGCTCAGCAGTGGCATTGCCTGCGTTGTTGCAGATGTCTTTGGGATGAGAGTGAGAACCAACAGGCTTGGAAATGCAATGTACAAGGAATGGTTTCGTTTTCTCCAAAACTAATTAATAAAGCTTTCCTCTTTTCCTTGAACTTTTGGGCTAAAAGTCTCAAATTTGGCCTGCCTAGTCAGAAATTATTTTTATTCTGTAGACTGCATCAATGCACATCATCTTTAGTGAACTGAGAACAGGAAGATGCCAGCACACATGGTACTGAAGAAGTCTTACACATCTCAGGGTGAATCTCAGGGTGATTATTTGACCCTTTGACTTGGCCAAATCATAATTACATTCTGCCTGCTAATGCCACTTTGCTATTGCAGGTCAGTAGTGTACTTTTCAGCTCTCCCAGGCTACAAGTAACGCATTCAGGTAACCTGTAAGACTAATTTACAACCTCTATAGAGCTACCTCACAGTTAGCTCATTTTAGCAGTAGTTAAATTATCCCTATGCATCATTCACACATTGTATGAGTTGGTCGGGATAATTAATGCTTGTAAAGCACTCTGAGATTTTTGGATGAAATGTACAGTAGAATTACAATGAATTATTCTCATGATGACGATGAGAAATAAATACTACAGGGAAAAAACAACAACAACAACAACAAAAACAGCTTTCACATGCTATTAAAAACGCAAACCTGTAGCTGGAATGCTCTTTTCCAGCTGTGAGTGTCCTGTTGTCTCAGATACTCATACAGAGAGAAGGCTGATCTTCAAGTGGTAGATAGCCAGTTATTTTTTAGTGTTTAGCATGTTTTACACAAGCACGTGTAATGCAACTACCCACTGTAACATAAATCAATTTATGGACAAAACAAGAGGACGAAAAATCCCATTGTTGTTTAGTTTCATAATACACACAAGAACAATACAGGGGAAAGTGGATGATAAGAGTCCCAAGAAATGGCAGGTGGTTTTTTTTTAATATCAAATTGCTAAAATATTGCTGCAGGCAACACCCGCAGGTTAAGCTGGGTGGTTCTTCCTACATAATATACAGAAGCAGAGACTCCAGCAGATCAAAGCAAGCATCTCTTTGTAGTTTTAGGAGCTGTGTTTACTGGACTGCTCACCTTTATTTCATAATATTTCAGTAGGTCGATGCATGTTATTAGTTTTATATTCTGAAAACACAGCTTTGACTGCAGAGGCTCAAATACTTGATGCCTTTAATACAAGGTGTTAGTTTTCCCTGTCAAGGAGGTTTCCCCAGACTCTCTCATCTCATTTTTGTCATGCACTTGAGAGCACTCATTAAGTTTGCGAAGAAAGGAGGTGGTTAGAGCAGAGGAAATTGTCAAGTGGACTCTTGCACAGGAGCTGCTTTTACAAGGTCATGATCTAGACTGGACACTGCTGCCTTGATTTTCTTATGCAGGTATTTATATATGCATGTGAACAAGGCAGAGATCTGTGTGTTTTGAACAACATCCCCTAAATCTTTATGGATTGCATTTTCTGACTACAGCCTCCATTTATGCACATGCCAATATTTAGTGCAATCCCTGCACAAATAAAGGTTATTGTCTTTGTCTAACCAAGGCAGCAACCTTAAAAATATCACTCATGCTAGATATGCATACAGAGCGTCAAAGATACAGTTGAAACTCTCTATATTCATCCGTTATAACGTGTGCCAAACCAAAAATGAAATGCAATGTAACATTCATAGTCAGGTCAGAGCTTTGTGGTTTTACTGTCTTAGACGTCCTGCAGTTCTCAGGCTGACATTTCTGCCCAATGTGCCCCTGGAGAGAGCTACAGAGCCCTGCTGAATATTTGCAAATGTGTCTACTTCTGAAACACTAATACAGAAAGTTATACCTTCAAACTGTGGGGTGAATGCATCCCCCAGTTTATGAAGGACAGAAAGTGACCACGGCTTGGAGTTGGAAGACTCTTTTTTTCTGTTTTGTTAGGAAGGTTTCACCTTGTTTCCAACAGTGAGAATCCGGAGTCAGTCACTGGGAACTGAGCAAGCCAAGTTCCCAATTCATTGTATTGTGTTCTGTATTTTACTAAACCGGGAAGAACATATAGGAAAGGAAGATATATACAAGCATTAGAAAACTAGCTCAAGAGAGAGAGACGTTGAGCAACTTCTGATCTGGCTACCAAGTATAGAAAGCCTCCAGAGGGGAAAGCTAAACAAAGTCCCTCTAGTCTATGCCCAGCAGGTTCTGCCTTCAGAGTCCAGTTGTTAGAGAGGTTAAGATAGGTCATTAACTGCCTGACAAACACCTTTTTTAAAGCAGGATTAACCCATGGACAATTTTTGGCCAATTTATCAAGTTACAGTTTAATTTCCTTAGCCTAAGTTAGACATTCAGCACTACTGCATTCAAGACACTCCAGAACAACTGGGTTGGATGTGGCAGAAGCTGCCAGGTCGAACGGGAGAGAGCAGGTTTAGAGAGCAGCAATCAGGTGCCAGCACAATTCTCATAGTACGCAGAGCCTACTAGCCTGCATGGACAACACCAATAAAAAAAAATGCTTTGGACCGGCGGAATGTTCTAAAAATGGATTATCTTCCGTCGGTTGTGGGAAATAGCTGGTGTGGACCTCAGGAGCCATCCTAACCTTCGCTCGGCGCTGCACTAGCTGTGGCACAGCTTCACCGTTTCACTTCCTGCTTCAGCTGTCCTAATACATATAAATTTGTGCTCTTCTGTCCCCTAATTCTCACGATAGGATGGGAGCACCTGCTCCAGAAATATGTCCCTGGAAGGTATTTTTACTATAAAAAGAGCACGTTTATGTGACTATGTGAAAAGAGCTATACCACACTGACAATGAAATGAGAGCTAAGGAGGGTGTTTTTTCATCTATAAAGTAACATGGCTTCCTTCATTTGTCAAATTATAGTGTTATAAATAGTAGATTAAATAGATGTTTGTTAATTATTCCCATTCAAAATGTCCATGAGTGACGTAAATTGAAACTGATGGATTTCTTTGGGGGGAGGTTTTTTTAAGTATTAATTTACATTTGTTGATTTTAATAGGGTTTAATTAAAAGAAAGAAAATAATACTATTTAATAAATGTCAATATGTTCAGGCTTTTTACAGTATCCTAACAGGCAGTAAATTTTTTGTTTTCTGAAAACCATATTTTGCAACAACACACAACAAATCATTTTTACCTGAAGTTCTCTTTTACACAAGTGATTCAAACACGCAAGTCTCAGACGACAAGCATATAAAATGCAGCTACCTTGCAGCCTCACTTACCACTCTGGGAACACTCTAATCATAAAGGCACAGAGAGATGAGCCCTGGCCCTTTTCTTCAGCTGGATCTAGAGGGTATCTGCCACGTGATGGAAGATGTCGATTGCATTTTTCCTATTTGGAGCTCCTTAGTGGCCTATGCAAAATGTGCTGTCCAGGATCCGGTCCCCTCTCTGTTCTGTAGAGGTCGTTGCCTGCACACACGGGCAATGCTGTCTCTCTGGCATAAAAATTAATTCTCCTGTACACGCTGTTAAAATGATAGTGGAATATTTCACTGTAACATACACTGTAATCACACCAAGGAATACTGTCATGAGCTGTTACAAATAGAGTTTCAGCTCCAGATTGTCGAAACTAACAATAATTTATGTAATTATTTTATATTAATTATAGGTCATCTACTAAAATCTTTAATTAATTAATGCTGTAATATGATTATGTAATTTATAGTTACTGTTGAAAAAGGTTAATTTGTCAAGAAAGACACAAGTTAAACAGAAATGTTATTAAAACCCAATATAAACATTCAATTCAAAATTTGAAGTAAACATAAAGAAACAGTACAAAGAAAGGAATGCCTAACCTTATATCTATATGTAAACACCCATACATCCATTGCAAGTTCACAAAATAATTGGATTTCTTATAGTTTTTTTCTCTCCTCACAAATGAGACAACTGCAATTTTTTTTTTTATTATTTCAGTGGGAATTTTAATCTTAAAAAAAATATTTTTCTGGTCTACTGGGGAAATTGTTCCTTTTTGCAACATTTTAGCAAAATGAATTATTTTTATTATGTTTAAATTATTATTCTGATTTTCCTTACAGGGAAATTTGGTCTTGTTGAGGATAAATATAAATGAAAGCACAAGTAGTTCTGTAATCATGTCAGCAATATTTTTTAAACAGTTTAAAATTAAAGTCCCTGAAATCTAAGCCACTTTTTCTTCAAATCATGGATTTTCAAAGATCTTGAAAATTTTATTTTATTATCAGCTCTAGAAAGTATATTTATCATTGTCTTGGCTGAGTTTCCCAATACCATAGGGCTTAGGAAACAAGAATTACCTTCAGCGGGATTCACAGACCATTCACACCAGTCCTTTCCATGCTTGGAGTGGGCAAAGAGGGCTTTAAGACCCCCAAACCTTCAGATCCCCATTCTCCCGATATAGAGCAGTTGTCAGGTTTTGTACATCTCTGCTTGCAGACTATTTTATGCCTGAGTAACTTAGTGCAGCAGAATATTTCTTGTGAAATCACTGGAATTGCTGTTATTTAGGAGCTGACAGCTGCTGAAGTTCTGGGTGGGTTTTTTTGAGGCACGTTGCCTCTTCCTACATGTTTCTACACAACCAAGTGTATTTTGAGCAGGATAATCATCCAAACCTCGATGAAGGAGGCAAAACTGACAAAAACCATGTGATTCAGAGCCACAACGTTAAACAAGTGTAGTAAAATCAGAATCTGTCTCTAGTGTTCGTTACTGACATATGCTATAATACTATTGAATTATTTCAGCAACCTGATGTGAGAATGGGGTGTGGGGTAGAAATTTGCAGATGGTAACAAGGGCAAAAAATGCAGAACGAATTTTAAATCTGTGCAGCGTAACATTTTAGCATCAAAGTGAGCATTTAGTACCAAATACCATTAATTAACATTTCCATGGGCTTTTTATTAAATGCTTGCTCAGCAAGTCAAGTGTCTTTCAAGCTTGCAACAGCTGTGAAAGTATAAAAATATATTGACACAGATATATTCATGCATGCAAATAAATGTATTTCTTTCATTTGTTGTGGATGATCGCTATTATATTACAGGTTTTTAATAAGTTAGAAACTAATCTGCATTATTAACTTGAACAGCTGAAAGAGGGTCGTGCATTACTACCTGTCTACCTGTTTGTAATCACTCTGTAGCATCTGCTCCCAGCTAATCCTTTCTGTTTCCTACTTGCAAGCAGCTCACTCCAAGAAAAGGGGTTTGGACCCTAACCCACGTCACACTTGCAACATCTCTTTTAGGGCTACTCAGTTGTTTAACATTGGCTTTAAATCCAGGTAAGAGCTAACCAATGCCAAACAAGAAATAAAAGAGGTATAAATTAGGTTTAAAATAATGCATTTCAATGAGCAGTTCTGCAACTAAGTGCAGTTCTTACAGCTTAACCATCATACAGCTTGCTAATGCCAGACCGAGTTGGCAGTCACCTGATAGCTTTTGTTTTTACCCTGTGATAGTAACTAAATTAATTTGTTTCCCAATAAAATATTTCAGGGTATTGAGAAAATACAGATAAGTAGACAGAATCCTTATTAGGATCATCAGTATTAACATAAAATCCTTTTGTGCTCATTAAAGAAAATACAGTCAATTTAATTAATGCACATTAATCCCTAGTTGACATTAAAATCAGCTAAAAAACAATACTGATATAGATTATTAAAATGAGACCAAAAGAAACTCTAGAAGGTGGCCCCTATAGGAAGAAAATCATTACTGAAGTCCTATGTTTCCTTTTTTTTTTTCGGTGGAAAACGTAATCCAGCTGGAGCAGCAGTTGCCTGACCATTGCTCTAAGGAAAGTTTGCACTCACCAGTGGAAGTCAGGAGCAGAAAGGCACACTGGAGATGAAAATCTGTCCCATGATGTGGAGAAGCCCTGGTCGCTCTTATGTCTTCCCTGCTGGAAGTGACGTGGGCTTTTGCACAGGATACTGGGCTGGGCTGTTTTCAGGGATATTGCTAAGCATGAGATACTGCTTTCTACCTTCTTTATACCATGCGTGTTTTTCATACTTTTATTGCCTTGGGCTTGACTCAGCAGAGCGTTAAGACATTGCATGATCTCTAAGTGGGTGAGCAATTTCATCCCTGTTCAGCAAAGGCCTCAATCTCACCTTTTATTTTAGACGTCAGGTGTCTCATTGAAGTCCGTGAGAGATACCTCAGGTGGCTTCAGTTAAGCCAGTTTAGGAGTGGTATTATAAAAAATGCCTGTGACTCTGGTGCATAAGGTTTATTTTCCAAAGTATTGTGTTTAGACACCTAAAGCTCATGGGTTTCATATGTGGGCTCAAATGTGTCCTGTTTGCTAGCTCTGGAAATATTGTAAGTGTATCAGCCCCTCCTGATTAGGAGCGGTTTGCTGGCACCATGGGACATGAGTTGTTTGCTCAGGGACCTCTAAACCCAGCTCTGCAGACAAGCTATGCCAGGATTAGGCTCCTCTGGATGAATTTCCAATCCATCCTCAGGATCTGGCTGCCTTAGGTGCAGTAGGAATCAAGGGGCCATTCAGTATCTGGTCCCCTTCCCTTAAGAGCTGGAACAACATCAGGACCGGGGGGATCAGGGCTGAGCTATGCAGCAGCAATGCTTTAGGTGCCCAACTCCACAGAAGATCCCAGACTTACAGGCTTCACCCAGGAACTGAGTTTCTTCCTCTGTTTCTGTGGTGTCTGACACTAAGATACAGAGCCACACTCGTACTTGCGCACTGTCTCCGGCCCAATTTTTCTGCAAAGTGGAACTGTTTCAGGAGGAATTCATGAACATATGGTCCATTTCTGCCTTTTGCCTCCCACCAGAGTCGGGGCAGGAGCTTATGTCATCTGAGATGGAGGAGGACCTTGAGCGTAGATCACCCACCCCTCTGGGGCAACTCTAACCTAACAAGGGCAAGGACAGCACAGCTTCCAGAAGGGAAAAGGCAGCAGGTCGGTCCCCTTCCTTCACCAGGTCTGTTTTCTCTTTTAGAGCCCTGAGAACTCCCCCTCAATGAGACCCCTTGGGCAAGCACAAAGGCCTCGTTTTGAAGGGCTCAGCGAAAAAGCAGAAAACACCAAGCTGTGCAGCACTGCCAAGGGACAGACAACCCCAGACCTGCCAAGAGGCAAGTTCTAGGACTTCCCAGGCTTCAAGGAGAAACTCTGCAGTGCCTACAATCTCCAGGTTTATTTTGACCAGTAGCTGCCCAGACATTTTGAGAATCCATGTTTTGGACGTAGGAATGTAAGTGCCTTTGTACACCTAGTCTAAGCTGCTTTTGTTTTAGATGGCTCTGCAAATATTATCTTATTTTTACTTTGTTGAACGGGGACCAAAATCATTTGCTCAGGAAAGGTGTGTGTTGGCTAGAGATTGATCTTTAATGTGTAGCTTAGATTTCAACTGAAGATGGCAGAAAAGCTTCCTGAAAGATAAAATATATTAAGTTCTGGTTTAGAATTCTTGAGTATATAGCAAAAATCAATTCATTTTTATAGAATCTAGGATCAATAATATTTATCTGTTCTCCTGGACACAAGTATTTCTAAAATACCATTCAAGTCACGGCAGGCCTTATTTAAGTTAATGAGAGTTTTGCCATTGATTGTTTGGTTACATTTCACTTTATATTTCTTCATCGGTACCTGGTGTTTTTATTGTTAACTCCTCAGTGAGGATTTTTTCTTTTTCCCTGGGATTTCTGTCCTTTACTAAAACCCTGTGCCCTCCCTTCACTACTGATTACACACACGGACTCTATCTTCACCCTATAACTTATTTATTCACTACTTGAAAAGTGAAGATAAAATATCAGAAAGGAAAAAGTGAATTGTGTGATTATCCCATGAACAGTAGATTTTTTGAGAATGTACCTATTTGCTAATAAAATTGAAGAATATTGTTGTGGGGTTTTTTTTTTTAACGCCATGATGTTTCAAACTATGATAAGGTTTTGGGTTAATTAAATCAGAAGTAAGGTTTGTTAATGTACTGTTTTTATGATAGATGTTAGCATCTCAAGTCTTTGCTTCTCTTTTGCTTCATATTTTTAAGTTTCCTTTTATGTGTGTGAAAAATGAGTAAAAGTGTCAAGTCTTATCACACCTGACCTTGCTTTTTGGCTAGCCTCTTTCCCTTATCTATCAAACACATTACTCTCCCCATCATAACGTGGTAGTGCAAACATCGCAGCTGGCCAGCAAACATGACCAAAGCTACCTTTAAACTACCTCTAGACTCTTTAAACTCAACTAAAAGGCTGATTAGGTTCCACCTCTTTGGTCATTATCTCATTTCGATAGCCACGCAATGAAAAAGCAATCCAGTAAAAAGCTGTCTCATAGGAAAGCTAGTTAAAGTGTGTGCTTGCTTAGGACGGTGTACTTAAAGAAAACAATTTATTCGTTTGTCAAAACCAACTGTGTAAACTAGTTCAGCTGTTTGCCGAGGCTTGGAATGAACAAACGTTGTTGTTTCCTTCCCAAAGCTCCTCGGGGAGAGGGGAACGACCGGGCGCTCGGCGGGGCCGCCGCCGGCCCCATCCCG